>JAANYP010004045.1:0-14703 GCA_020465985.1 Centrapalus pauciflorus
TCCTTAAAATCGAAGGACATTGCTGTTAGTGTAAGCCATATCGTAAGAGAAAGGATCGACATGCCTGTGAAACAAGTACAGACCCATATAAAGCATGAATTTAAAGTCGATGTGTCCTATATGAAGGGGTGGCATGGGCGAAAGAAGGTTATTGAGAATATTTATGGTAGTTGGGAAAGCAACTTCCAAGAGTTGCCAATGTACATCAAGGCATTACAGTCTGCAAACAAAGACACAATTGTTGAATGGCAACATCATCCTCAAAGCCATCCAGACTGTGTGACTTTCAAATATGTCTTTTGGAGTTTCGGACCTGCTATAAAAGCATTTCAAAGATGTCATCCGGTAATTTGTGTTGATGGAACACATTTGAGAGGTTCTTATAAAGGAAAGTTACTAACGGCAGTTACAAAAGATGCAAACAACCATGTGTTGCAAATTGCATATGCTATCGTTGATGAAGAATCAAATGACAGTTGGGCATGGTTCTTTGAAATGTTTAGGTTGTACGTTGTCAATAGATCAACAGAGCCTTTGTGTGTAATTTCAGACAGGCATAAATGGATCATCAACGCAATGCAAAATCTGCATGACTGGATGGAGCCGTTTGCTTACTATCGTTATTGTCTGCGCCACGTACGAAACAATCTTATGACACAGTTCAAGGTATCAACGTTGAAGAAACTGTGTTGGGGCATGGGTTCTACAACCCAAAAGAGGAAGTACAAATATTTCGTTAGAGAATGCAGGCAACTAAATGAGGATGCTTGGAAGTATCTAAAGGAAATTGGTACAAGTAAATGGACTCTTGTGCATGATCGTGATCATATGCGTTGGGGCAACCTCACAACAAACATAGCAGAGTGCATGAATAATTCCTTGCGTGCAGCCAGACTACTACCGATTAGAGCTTGCATTGAATACACTTTCAACAAGTGTATGGACCATTTCAGAAAGCATTGTGAAATAGTATTGAATTGCGATACGTCGTTACCACCAAGAATGTGGCGTTTGTTCACGCTTCGTGAACGGCACGCACAAGAACACACAATAGTTGAATTTAATTATGCACGGGGTACATACAAGGTGGTTGATGCAACGCTTATCGGATATATATTTACGTCACTTTTGCCCCTAGTTTTTCCGGTTTTTCTCTAAAACACATTTATTTCGCATCTATTTACGTTATATTCGTGTTTTCAGGTGATTCGAAGCCGTTGTTCCCGATTCGGAGAGTTTCCCTTCCTCTACGTGACAAGAAAGGAAAGAGATGAGCATGCTGTGCAGTTTCACGAACAGGTTGTTGGTCGCGCCGCGACCATCCAAGCTTCGCGTCGTGACTTTTCGTGGCATGCATGGTGATTTAAAGCAGAAACATCATCGCGGCGCGACATGATACTTGCTAGCGGCGCGACCTTCAGCTGCAGGATCTGACCATATCGTACAAGTGACAGTAGCGACGCGACTATTGCATTTGTCGCGGCGCGAGCAGCAGCAGATCTGGTGCTATTTAAGCATCTTTTTCTCTGAAATTAAGGGGTCGAATCAATACCTAGGGTTTGTATGTGGAGGCTACGAAAATTCCACTGTGGATAGCACGTGAAGAAGTTAAAGTTGCTGCAAGTGGTGATAGTTTGACAATCATTGGGGGAGTTTTCTTTATAACCGTTGTTTATTTAGATGAATCTCTCATTATTTTGTGTTTTTAGTTCATCCTCTATGGCTAGTGAGTAGTTTTCCTTGTAATCATTCGGGTTTGTCAACCCCCAAACATTAGATGCACATTTGTTAGCAAGTTTTAGGTGTTTAACGTTTCGATTCCTTGTTAGACTTATCTCTTGATGGATGCTTAAAATACATGTTTTAGTTAGTGATTAATGAGTTGTTTAAAAGCGAAAGCTAAAATTAATTTGTTAGTCATTCTTTACGAGTTTGTCTATGGATTTGTTTGGCCTTGAGCTAGAAATAGTAAAAGGATTTAATTCATGTATTTTAGCATCATCAACGGGAATATTTTGCTTAGATGAAAGTCTAGCTTTATATGTGTATTTGCGAAAGTAAATTCACCTTTCAAGAAATCGATTTGTATAAATATTATCTTGTGTAATTAATTGGTTAGTTTACTAGGAGATTTCCGACTATCTAACTTTTTAATTTAAAAGCAAACAAGTTGAAAGAGGAGTTTGTGACGTTTGATTATATTTTCTTATCCTTCAATTACGCTATGCTTAATTTCTAGTCACCTAATGTGCGGGGGGGAGTAAACTTGAATGATTACCTTTTTATTCTCTGATTTTATACATTTGCAATCGTCTAATCTTAGTGAATTATTTTATATTCAAGTAGCATTTAGTGAAATAGTCTTTAATTGAGTAATAGTTTCTAAATTTGGTGTTTCGTTTTATCAAAAAAAATCCTATCATTTTCATTTAGACTAATTATTGACAACGAGTTTATTATCATCATTTTACATTGTGTCCTCGAGATCGATAACTCGGTTCTTGCCATTTATATGCTAGTAAACGATAGGTACACTTGCCTAATTGTCTATTAGTTCTTATTTTTGGTATATAACCATTAAGACATCAAGTTTTTGGCGCCGTTGCCGGGGACACGGTGATTTTGAGAACAACTCTTAGTCTCTATATTAGTCGATCCTTGCGTGTTGATTTATCATCAAGCAAGTTATATTTTTGTTAATTTTCTTGTACAAGCTCACTTGTCGTTCTTTTCTCGTGTGTTGTAGGTGTTTATGAAACGTATCTCGGATCCGGACCTTGTCGAGCCATATTCCGACCCGGAAAGGATCATTCATAGAAAGAACCGACAACTTCACATAGATATACCGGGCCCTAGTTTCGGTGAAAGGACACCAATAAGTGCATCTTCTAGGACTTCCAAAGAAGGGTGTTCGGAACCTCAAACTCCCGTCACACCTTTTTCGGAACCCAAAACGGAGTCACCTCCCGAATCTCCTCCAGCTACTCCAATGGCGGATAGGCGATCTATTCGGGAAAGAAAGAAACCATCAAATGCGGGTACGGGATCCGCAATTGTAAAACCGGCGGTTCAAGCGGTTCACTATGAAGTTAAATCTCACTACCTCACGTATCTTAACCAAATGCTACCATTCGAGGGGTATGAGACGGAAGACCCTAATGACCACATAACCGCTTTTCTTGATGTTTGTGATATGATAAAGATTCGCGAAATGCCGGAGGAGGCGCTTAAACTTAGGTTATTTCCTTACACGCTCCGGGGTGAAGCTAAAGAATGGTTTAAGTCATTGGATCCGAAATCTATCACGACATGGGAACAACTAGTGGATGAGTTTTTGATGAATTTCTTTCCGCCTTCCAAGACTTCAAAGCTCAAGAGTGACATCAACAATTTTGTTCAAATGACGGATGAAACTTTGCACGAAGCATGGAAAAGGTACAAAGGTCTTTTGAGGCGATGTCCACATCATGGGTTGGACTTAGATGATCAAATCCAAACATTTTATGATGGCCTTGATGTGGGCACAAGAAACTCTTTGGATGCGGCGGCAAGGGGGGCAATTTTGGATGAAACCCCCGAGGAAGCTAAAAGGTTGATTGAGAAAATGGCATCAAATGGGAGCCATTACAATACCTCTCGACGAAGGGCCGTTCCTAGTGCCTCTCGTCAACTCGATGCATTTGAACAATTGACTACAACCGTGGCGGATATGGGCAAACAAATTGCAATCTTGGCTAAACCCCAATCGGCGAAAAATGTGGAGGTTACATGCCAACTATGCGGTGGTCCTCACACCGCAAGTGATTGCCAACAAAAGATTAGTCTTCTTCAAAGACCATCTTCAGCCAACGTTGTTCAAGAGATTTGTCAATTATGTGGGGGGCCACATTCGGCTAGGGATTGCAATAATGAGGAGATCTATGCGATGCATGGGCAAGCAATGTGGTCTCAAGGGGACAAGTACGATTACCGGCCGCCATCCCAATTGTATTATCATCCGAACAATAGGAATCATCCCAATTTCCGATGGAGGCAACCACATGACCAACAAGTATCATCATCGGGAATGGGAGACGCTAGTTCCTCAAACCAACACCAACAAATGAACTCCCGCCCATCATCATCCGCGAATAAGCCATCAATGGAAGAGCTTTTCATTCGGTACACCGAGAGCAACGATAGTCTTATGCGAAACCAACAAGCCACCATCCAAGACCTAGTTAATCAAATGGGTCAATTGCAAAAGACGATGTCGGAACGAGAGAAAGGAAAATTGCCATCTTCAACCGAAGACAACCCGAGGGGTCATGTCAACGCCATCACGTTGAGAAGTGGTAAAACGACTCTAAACCCTAACTCTTTTGTTTCTAACAATGCTGTTTCTGATGATGGAAAGATTGAAGAGGAGACAGTGACGGACAAAGCACAAGATCATTGTCAAGAAAGTACCGTGCAAGTCACCGTTCCTGTTCAAATTCAATCCAAAGCACCAGTGACGCCTTACAAGCCACCGATTCCATATCCTCAACGCTTAAGGAAAGAGAAGATGGAAGAGCAGTATGGTAAATTTCTTGATCTTTTCAAGCAATTACATATAAATTTACCATTTGTTGAAGCTCTTAGGGAGATGCCGAAGTACGCGAAGTTCCTCAAAGATCTTCTCACAAACAAAAAGAAACTTGAGGACCTTTCAAGCGTCACGATGAATGAGGAATGTTCAGCCATTCTCCAAAATAAGATCCCCGAAAAGATGAGTGATCCGGGTAGCTTTACTTTACCTTGTTTGATTGGTGACTCATCAATTCGTAATGCACTTGCCGATTTAGGCGCTAGCATCAATTTGATGTCGTTCTCGTTATTTAAAAAGTTGGGTTTAGATGAATTAAAACCAACGAGAATGAGCATCCAACTAGCGGATAGATCGGTAAAGTATCCGAGAGGTATTGTGGAGAATTTATTAGTGCGTGTTGGTAAATTCATTTTTCCTGTTGACTTTGTGGTGATGGACATGGCCGAGGATAGTCAAGTTCCCCTCATTTTAGGCCGTCCATTTTTGGCCACCTCAAGAGCTGTTATCGATGTTTTTAACAAGAAACTAACTTTAAAAGTTGGTGACGAGGAGGTCACATTTGACCTCGATCAGTCTATGCGTCACTCGTCTACTAATGATGACTCTTGTTATTTCGTTGATACATTACACTTGTCTTTTGAGAAAGATCATGTGCAGGAATTATTGGATGAACAAACATATGATTCGGACACAGATGGATCTCATGCAAGTTTAGGGGATGTGGATTTCAACCCCGATCAAGACTTGTATGAAGTGATTAAAATGATGAAAGAGGAGCCAACTCCGATGAATGATGAGTTTATTGAGGTTAGGCGTGAGGTGGATCAAGTGTTGAAATCGTCAATTGAGGATCCACCCACGTTGGAATTGAAAGATCTCCCTCCCCATCTTGAGTATGCCTTTCTTGAAGGCGAAGACAAGCTTCCGGTTATAATTGCTAAAGATTTAACCAACGAGGAGAAGCTTAAATTAGTGGAGGTGTTGAAGGGGCACAAACGAGCCATAGCGTGGAAAATCACGGACATCAAAGGGTTGAACCCATCGTATTGCACTCACAAGATCCTCATGGAGGATGACTACAAACCGGTGGTTCAACATCAAAGGAGGCTCAACCCTAAAATGCAAGAGGTCGTTAAAAAAGAGGTGATAAAGCTTTTGGACGCGGGAATGATATACCCGATTTCGGATAGCCCATGGGTTAGCCCCGTGCAAGTTGTCCCAAAGAAGGGGGGTATGACAGTTGTCACCAATGAAAAAAACGAGTTAATCCCAACAAGAACGGTCACCGGATGGAGGGTGTGTATAGATTACCGAAAATTGAATGACGCCACAAGGAAAGACCACTATCCATTGCCTTTCATTGATCAAATGCTTGAAAGGTTAGCGGGTAACGAATTTTATTGTTTCTTGGATGGTTTTTCCGGGTATTTTCAAATACCCAGAGCACCGGCGGACCAAGAGAAGACAACCTTCACATGTCCCTATGGCACGTTCGCATACCGAAGAATGCCCTTTGGGCTTTGCAATGCACCCGCAACATTTCAAAGGTGCATGGTTGCCATATTTCACGACATGATTGAGAATTTTATGGAGGTATTCATGGATGACTTCTCGGTTTTTGGTAACTCTTTTGACTCTTGCCTTGCTAATTTGAATTCCATGCTTTCTCGTTGTATTGAGTCTAATCTTGTTTTGAATTGGGAAAAGTGTCATTTCATGGTCAAAGAGGGCATAGTGTTGGGACATAAAATTTCAAATGTGGGAATGGAGGTCGACAAAGCAAAAATTGAAGTGATTTCAAAACTTCCTCCACCCACGTCGGTTAAATCCATTAGAAGTTTCTTGGGCCACGCCGGTTTTTACCGACGTTTCATAAAAGATTTTTCAAAAATTTCTAGGCCAATGACTCAACTTCTGGAAAAAGACGCTCCATTTGTGTTCTCTAAAGAGTGTCTAGAAGCATTTAACTCTTTAAAAGAGAAATTGATCACAGCTCCAATTATGGTGGCTCCGGATTGGAGCCTTCCTTTTGAATTAATGTGCGATGCTAGTGATTTTGCAGTTGGTGCGGTCTTAGGGCAAAGACGAGGAAACCGATTTCAGCCCATCTATTATGCAAGCAAGACCTTAAATGACGCCCAAGAAAACTACACTACCACCGAAAAGGAACTACTAGCGGTGGTTTTCGCTTTTGACAAGTTCCGGTCTTACTTGATCTTATCCAAGACGGTGGTGTTTACGGATCACGCGGCGCTTAAGTATTTGTTTAACAAGCAAGATGCGAAGCCAAGATTATTGAGATGGATCTTGTTGCTTCAAGAATTTGATATCGATATAGTCGATAAGAAAGGGGCCGAGAATGTGGCGGCAGATCATCTTTCGAGGCTAGAGAACCCTTCTCTAGAAAAGCTAGACGAGCATGAGATCAATGATCAATTTCCAGATGAAGCTCTTATGATGATGATAAGTGAGGAGGTCCCATGGTTTGCCGACTACGCAAACTATTTAGTTGGTGGTGTGTTATTGAAAGGGATGACACACCAACAAAAGAAAAAGTTTTTCAAGGATTTAAAATTTTATTTTTGGGATGATCCTTACTTATTTCGTGTATGTGCAGATCAAATCATCCGGAGATGTGTGTACGGAGAGGAAACAAAGAAGATCTTGCATCATTGCCATCAAGGAGCGACTGGCGGCCACCATGGAGTAAACACCACCGCAAAGAAAGTCTTCGATGCGGGGTTTTATTGGCCAACCATCTTCAAGGATGCCGGTGAATGGGTAAGGACATGTGATGCATGTCAAAGAGCAGGTAATATTTCTTCCCGGAATGAGATGCCTCAAAACTCAATCCAAGTGTGTGAACTATTCGACATTTGGGGCATCGATTTCATGGGACCATTTCCCACATCGCATGGTAATAAATATATTCTTGTTGCGGTTGATTATGTGTCAAAGTGGGTCGAAGCACAAGCGTTACCTACGAATGATGCCAGAGTTGTGGTCAAGTTTTTGAAACGACTATTTTCACGCTTCGGTGCTCCTAAAGCTTTGATAAGCGATAGGGGCACCCATTTTTCAAATGCTCAACTTGACAAAGCATTGCAACGCTATGGGGTAACTCATAGATTTGCAACGGCATACCACCCACAAACGAGTGGGCAAGTTGAGGTAACAAACAGGGCGTTGAAAAGAATTTTAGAACGAACCGTTGGCCAAAACAGAAAAGAGTGGGCGGATAAACTCGATGACGCCCTTTGGGCTTTTAGAACCGCCTACAAAACCCCAATTGGCACAACTCCATTTCGGTTGGTATATGGTAAGGCTTGTCATCTTCCCGTAGAACTTGAGCACAAGGCATTTTGGGCCTTGAAGGTGTGCAACTTGGACTTAATTGAGGCCGGAGAAAAAAGAAAGCTCCAAATAAATGAATTGGATGAATTGCGCGAAGAGGCATACGAGAGTGCCCGCATCTATAAAGAAAAGACAAAAAGGTTACATGATAAGCGCATTCATAACAAACAATTCAAGGTCGGGGACAAAGTTTTGTTGTTTAATTCAAGATTAAAATTGTTTCCCGGAAAGTTACGCTCCCGATGGTCCGGCCCATTCACGATCGCCCAAGTGTTCCCATACGGAACCATGGAACTTGCGCAACCCGAGGGCGAAAATTTTAAAGTGAATGGACATCGGTTGAAACATTATTTGCCGGACCGATCAAGGGATGAGGAGGGGGAGATCATTAATTTGATCTCTAACCACAGTTGAAGTAGCGAGTGTGAGTCGAGCTTGGGACTCGTTAATAAACAAGCATCCTATCCCGTATTTTATTTTGTTTATTCTGTTTGTTTAAATTGTAGTTTCTCGTAGTTAAATTGTTGCAAATAAAGTTTCTTGCTAATTTTAAGTTGCTACATAAAAAAAAAAATAAATAAATAAAAAATAAATAAATAAAAAAAAGGGTTTTTGCAAACATTGGTGAGAATCTCAGAAAGTGGCTCGCGGCGCGAAGACTAAAACATAGCGACGCAACTTTTGTCGTTTTTTTTTCTTCTTCTGATTACAGTAACTTCCTCGCGGCGCGACCATCAGACCATTCGCGGCGCGACCATGTCTGATCGGGTATAACCCTAGCCGCCTGTCATATTCGCAAAACACAATCCCCACACCCCCAAACGCTCCTCTCTGCGATTTTTCTTCCAAAAAAACGCCATTTTCACCCAAATAATCAAATCTATCTTCAGTTTTCTCTCCAATCTCCTAAAGCAAAGGTATGTTCTTCCTACATTGTTTGCATCTTTCGTCTTTGGTAAGTTTTTCTCCATGAAATGTGAACTCCATTATTTCTTGGCGAATCTTTTTGCTTGTTTAGAAGTATGATAGATTTCTATGCTTTTTTCAAGTTCTTGCTTCTAGATGATAGATTTTTTTTTTTTTTGCATTTGCTTTAGACAATGGTTAAGGATTATTGATAGATTTTTTTTGCATTTGCTTTAGACAATGATTAAGGATTATTGTTAGATTTTTTTTGCATTTGCTTTAGACAATGGTTAAGGATTATTATTGATGCTGCAGTTTTTTGTGTGGAGTTGAAGGTTGAGATTTGTTTTTGATAGAGTTCCTTGCGTAGGATCTTTATTTATTTATTTATTTATTTATTTATTTTATTTTTTTTTGGGGAAGAAAATGTGGGTTACATTTAGAGAGATTTCGCTCTTTTCATAATTTTTGCACTTTTATAGTGTTGATTGAGTGATTTTTCTTGAAAGGGAGTCTGATTTGGGACATGGATTTTTAGAATGAATCTTGCACTTGAATGTGGATATTGTACACGTTTTGATTGGATTCATGTGTGTTTTGTAGGATGGCGGGTCTAGGGAAACGACTTAGGGGTTCGGGTTCCCGATCGGGGGCCCATGACGAGGATATGCCAATGGCCGCGGGTGATTTCCACCCGTTCTTAAATTTTGATAATGTGACTCCGACACGCCGGAAGGAATCCTATAAAAAGGCAATGAAGGTCATCCAAAAGAGGGAAATTTATCCCGGTCGTCTAGTAGATTGGGATTTTCTGAGAACGGTCGAAGGGGCTGGTCATCCAGGTCTAGCCGCGCAATTACAAGAAAAATTCAGGGTGGAATTCCTGAATTTCACATCAAATGCATGGTTGAATCTGATAAATTTGGACGAGATTTCTTACGTGGAACTCACCCGAGAGTTCATGGCTTCATATAGCTTCCTGCTAGGAACCTCCGATCTGAACGACAACGACAAAATCACGTTCAGACTTGGTGGAGTTGAGAGATCCACTTCCGTTATTGATCTTGCAGTTCGGATGGGGGTATACTCCCGTCAGGACGTGCGTCATCCGGACTTTGCCGATTATATTGCTACTGGGTTTATCGATCGGCCGGATGATTTTAGCACGCAAGATTTCTGGAGCCAAATTGCTACCGGCATGTTTGACCCCAAGACGGCAAAAGAATCTCAATTTTACGAAGTTATAGATCGGTTGGTTCATCGCGTCTTAACCTTCACAATAGCTGGACGGAAACAGAGTCAGGAAAAGGTCTCCCTGCACGACTTAGAGCTCCTCTTCTATGTGCTCTCGCCTGAGTATCACTGTTGCGTTCCTTACCACTTAGCGGCCTTTTTAAAGGCCGAATCGGAGAAAAAGGAAAAGAGTGCAATCACCGCGGGCCGTTACATTACCCGCCTAGCCCGGTCATACAATTTGTTGACCCCGGCTACTCTCAGTTCCATGAGAGCCTGCGCCCCGATGAAGACGACAGATGAGCATTATCTAACGCAAACCAAGATAGTCCTACGGGATTATCCGGCGCAGAGGCTAATTATGTGTAGCGGCCGATCTAGGCCAAGAGGAAGGCAAGTAGACGTAGATGAAGAAGAAGAAGAAGACGAGGAGGAAGTTGAAATGGAGGTACCGCAGCCAGCCCGCCGGAGCTCAGCCGGTTGGGAACCACGTATATCTGGGTTGGAAAATCAGATGGCTGCCTTGGGAGTTACTATAAGAGATGGTTTCTCGGCTATGAACGCAGGGTTTTCCAATCAAACCGCAAGGTTTGATCAGATAAACTCTCGATTAGCGGCTTATGATGCGAGATTCGATGCTTCGGGAAACGACATGCGCAGTCTCCAAACTAACTTTGACCACTTCGCGATGTCTTCACAAAGACATTACGACCACTTTTCAGCATTTATGCAAAGTCAAGGTTACCAAGCACCGCCTCCGCCACAGTACCAGCCGCAGCAGTTCCAGCCCCATCAATACAACCAAGATCACTTTCAAGCGCCACCAGATTATACCTCAAGCCAATTCGCCGATGACCAATTCCAGTTTCACGACCATCACTTCCACCAAGATCCGCCGCCAGGGGCCCTTTGAGGGGCTGTTTGCAATTCCCTATCCTTTTACTTTCCTTTTATTGCATTTTTTTTTTTTTAGTCCATCTTACATTTTCTTTCTTTTTTGTAGGTACGTACTCCATGTGTTGTTTCAACTTTAAGTGTTTCTTCGTGCCAATGTATGCCGCCTCGGACGCCACAATAGGGGAGTAATCCTTTTCCCTTTCTTCCTGCTTAGAATGCTATTGCTCGACATTGGGGACAATGTCATGTTCAAGTGTGGGGTGGGGTTAGATTTTTCTGAATTGAGTTTTGTTTGTTGTTTGTCCTTAGCTGCTAATTGGAAGTTAGGCCTTTTTGTCAAACGTTTTCTCTATTTTTGCAAGCTAGACTCTTAGATAATATTGTTCTAATTTAAATGCATGCGAAGTTAGATGAGTTCATTGGGGTTGTTTACATGCTAGAGATGTTTTATGGAGTGCATTATTAGGATTCTTGGATCGAAACCACACGATTAGCGATTTGACCCTCAATATTCATTTCGTGAGACTTGAGCCTAATAGCATACACTTTTTATGCTCACTTTCGTTTCCGTGTGTTTGGCCGATGTTGTTTAATAGAAGTAGAACTTGATTCTTAATACATGTCAAAAATCGCAATTTTTGAAAATCTTGGCATATTTAAAGGCTGTTTGTAGGAAAACCAATTTCTTTGTTTCTTTAATTTTTTTTTTTTTTTTTCTTTTTTTTCCATTTATCCTTCCCTTAGTAGCCCTGTTGAGCCTTTTCCCTTTCGTTTCAGAAATCCCCCAGCTTCTTCCCTTTTCTAAACCGTTGTCTTCTATTTCTTTGGTCCGGGCGGGTACCTCTTTTGTGAAAAAAAAAAAAAAAAAAAAAAAAAAAAAAAAAAAAAAAAAAAAAAAAAAAAAAAAAAAACAAAAAAAAAAAAACAAAAAAAAATAAAGAGAGAAAGTTCTAAACTCCCATGTTCAGTCCAAGATCTCCGGTGTCGGATCTATTAATCGAAGGTTCGACGAGATTGAATGTCTCCCTTCCAAGTCCAAATTTTCCCAAATCAGTCCAAGATCTCCGGTGTCGAGTCTATTAATCGAAGGCTCGACGAGATTGAATGTCTCCCTTCCAAGTCCAAATATGCATCTTTCTCTCAATTTAAATTTCTTGTTGTTAGGTAGTAATAAAGTGAGGTTGCTGTCATTCCTCAAATTGTGGAAATAACTCCTGATTTTGAGGAGAAGTTGTACCCCGTCCTATCTCGTATCTTCTCTTTTATCTTATCTCCTAATTCTTTTCTTTTTCTTTATCTT
The DNA here is from genome assembly GCA_020465985.1 of Centrapalus pauciflorus. Lineage (NCBI taxonomy): Eukaryota > Viridiplantae > Streptophyta > Magnoliopsida > Asterales > Asteraceae > Centrapalus > Centrapalus pauciflorus. The sequence goes on from JAANYP010004045.1 coordinate 12,261, forward strand.
TTTCTTTTATGCCGAGCCTTGCCAAATTGCTATCCCGTAGCCTTTTTCTATGCCAATTTTGGATTTCTAAGCGATCGAGATTTGATTTTTTGTCAAGCTTATGCCTATATTGATCAACATGAATGGCGTTGAGTGGATTGTGCAATGATACACACTTAAACCTATATACACTTGAGTGTTGAGTGAATTCCATGGTGAGGTGCTAGTTTGTGTTGGCTAGATTTCGGAATCTTTGATGTTGTGCATACTCTAATTTTTTGCATCTCTTGCTTTGAATGATCCCTTAAGTTACTCGTTTGGTTTCAATTGTTTTCATTTCGGATCTTTATTGTTTAGGAGTCTTTCTTGTATGTTTGTAGAGAGAGTTTGTCGAAAAGGCCGTTTTAATCTTCAATATTGCAGATTGCTTGAGGACAAGCAATGTTCAAGTGTGGGGTATTTTGATGCAACGCTTATCGGATATATATTTACGTCACTTTTGCCCCTAGTTTTTCCGGTTTTTCTCTAAAACACATTTATTTCGCATCTATTTACGTTATATTCGTGTTTTCAGGTGATTCGAAGCCGTTGTTCCCGATTCGGAGAGTTTCCCTTCCTCTACGTGACAAGAAAGGAAAGAGATGAGCATGCTGTGCAGTTTCACGAACAGGTTGTTGGTCGCGCCGCGACCATCCAAGCTTCGCGTCGTGACTTTTCGTGGCATGAATGGTGATTTAAAGCAGAAACATCATCGCGGCGCGACATGATACTTGCTAGCGGCGCGACCTTCAGCTGCAGGATCTGACCATATCGTACAAGTGACAGTAGCGACGCGACTATTGCATTTGTCGCGGCGCGAGCAGCAGCAGATCTGGTGCTATTTAAGCATCTTTTTCTCTGAAATTAAGGGGTCGAATCAATACCTAGGGTTTGTATGTGGAGGCTACGAAAATTCCACTGTGGATAGCACGTGAAGAAGTTAAAGTTGCTGCAAGTGGTGATAGTTTGACAATCATTGGGGGAGTTTTCTTTATAACCGTTGTTTATTTAGATGAATCTCTCATTATTTTGTGTTTTTAGTTCATCCTCTATGGCTAGTGAGTAGTTTTCCTTGTAATCATTCGGGTTTGTCAACCCCCAAACATTAGATGCACATTTGTTAGCAAGTTTTAGGTGTTTAACGTTTCGATTCCTTGTTAGACTTATCTCTTGATGGATGCTTAAAATACATGTTTTAGTTAGTGATTAATGAGTTGTTTAAAAGCGAAAGCTAAAATTAATTTGTTAGTCATTCTTTACGAGTTTGTCTATGGATTTGTTTGGCCTTGAGCTAGAAATAGTAAAAGGATTTAATTCATGTATTTTAGCATCATCAACGGGAATATTTTGCTTAGATGAAAGTCTAGCTTTATATGTGTATTTGCGAAAGTAAATTCACCTTTCAAGAAATCGATTTGTATAAATATTATCTTGTGTAATTAATTGGTTAGTTTACTAGGAGATTTCCGACTATCTAACTCTTTAATTTAAAAGCAAACAAGTTGAAAGAGGAGTTTGTGACGTTTGATTATATTTTCTTATCCTTCAATTACGCTATGCTTAATTTCTAGTCACCTAATGTGCGGGGGGGAGTAAACTTGAATGATTACCTTTTTATTCTCTGATTTTATACATTTGCAATCGTCTAATCTTAGTGAATTATTTTATATTCAAGTAGCATTTAGTGAAATAGTCTTTAATTGAGTAATAGTTTCTAAATTTGGTGTTTCGTTTTATCAAAAAAAAATCCTATCATTTTCATTTAGACTAATTATTGACAACGAGTTTATTATCATCATTTTACATTGTGTCCTCGAGATCGATAACTCGGTTCTTGCCATTTATATGCTAGTAAACGATAGGTACACTTGCCTAATTGTCTATTAGTTCTTATTTTTTGTATATAACCATTAAGACATCAGTGGTCTCAAACTTGACGACAAATGATAGGGGGAAATGATTATACCGTTGAGTTTTTACGTCGTACGTGCACATGTGGAAAATGGCAGATGAATAGGTTTCCATGCTCACATGCAATAGCCGTATGTAGACAAAGAGGTGCTTCCTTGGATACCATTGTTCATGACGTCTACACGACTGATACGTATCGAAAACAATACAGGTGTAACTTTCAACCACTAAAACACAAGGATTTATGGACAAAAGCTGGATGGAGAATAAAAGGAGATAGAACTAGATTCACAACAGCCAGGGGGAGAAGAAATGGTCGCCGATTTCGTAATGAGATGGATATTCGAGATCCCGAAGAAAGACGTATTCGAAGATGTGAGATTTGTCATCAACCAGGCCACAATCGAACAACATGCCGAAACTCGCAACCAACATTTCAGTAGTGTTCTAGTATGTATTTGTATTGGTATTTTATGTGTTGTAACATATGTGTTTCCTAATTGATATTTATGTG
>JAANYP010004045.1:20076-287576 GCA_020465985.1 Centrapalus pauciflorus
ATCATTCAGCTAATGTGAATGGCCATTCACATTAGGAAATTTACCATTCACGTTGGTTGTACCATATCAGCACAGCATGTATGCTGTGCATCGTCAACTACTAACAACCAGTAACAAGATTAATGACAAACAGTAACAATGGTCATTCATGTAACGCTCAAATTCTCAAATCTATCAAACATAAATAAGATCAACCAATGTGAATATCAGCTAATGTGAATGACCATTCACATTAGTAAATTTCACCATTCACATTGGTGAAATAATATCAGCACCTTACATTAGTCATGTTAATTGTCAACTACGTTTTGTGAATGATCAATCTTCTAATGTGAATGGTCATTCACATTTGATGAATGACGAGAACAGCAATGTCAGACTTCATCTTCTACATACCATCAATGTTAAATGTATTTAAGTAATGTGAATGGTCAATTAAGTAATGTGAATGATTAATTAAGTAATGTGAATGATCAATTAAGTAATTTGACTGGTTAATTAAGTAATGTGAATGATCAAATAAGTGTACAAGAAGTATAAATAGTTAAATAAGTGTTGTGAATGATCAATTAAGTAATGTGAATGATCAATTGACTAATGTGAATGATCAATTAATGTGAATGATGAATTTAAGCATTGTGAATGGTCGCTGCATTTACGAAAATACCCTTGCCTATGTGGGGTACGCTGGATACGCAGTCTTTCACAAGGGACGCTGTGGAACCAAATTATATATATATATATATATATATATATATATATATATATATATATATATATATATATATATATATGTATGTATATGTATGTATGTATATATGTAATGAGGATCATTAACGCACATGCAAAACTGTTAAACCAATCTACACCTGAGAATTATAGTATCACACTAATAATAACGATAAGATGGTAAATTTGTCAATAACATTAAAATAATTTTATTTTCCTAACTTACCAATTTTAATTCATCATTTTAAACCTTTTTTTGAAAAGGCATGACTTGACTAAAGTTATGTTTTGACAACCTTTTTTATATCTTATATTTTCATGTATATAAAAATGAACATTATATTTGTATATAAATTGTATTTTTTATTTCGAGCATTTTCTTAGAAGTTATACAAAAAGTCTATTAGAGTCTAAACAAGATATTGATCGATCGTGCATCAAAACATTAATGGGTGTTCTACAAAATACAAATATTGCTTAATAATATTGGGTGTTCTACAAAATACAAATATTGCATAATAATATTAAGGGTTTAATTGTTATGAAAAAAACCAACATGTTTTTATGTTTTTTGTGTTTTTGTCCATCCGTGTTATTTTTTTCATAAAAGTTTTGAAGTTATTTTTTTCTTTTTGGTTTAGTGAAAGTTTGACATTCGAACTCGGTTATAATTAGTAAACCGGGTTTTTAGTAACTTAAAAATCGGGTTCTAATATCCAAATTTCACTAAACCAAAAACGAAAAATTAAATTGAAGACTTTTATTAAAAAAAATAACATTGAATGACGAAAACGTAAAAAATATGAAAATATGTTGGTTTTTATAATGACAAACCATAATATTAAATGTCTAATAATGAAATACAGTATGCACCATTTTTCAGATATTTAATGCGTAATGTATAATATTTGAATTGAATTCGATATTAAATACTTAATATTAATATTAACTTGATAATCTTTAATATACCATATTAATTGTTAGTTCGACATTAGATTTTCAATATTTTATATACAATATAAATATGTGTAAGAGAATTTAATAAAAATAAATACCACGTAATTTTTTTTTATATCTAACGATTAGTATAATATTCATTTATTAAGAATATACAATATTTGGTATTGAATTGGATATTAGATATAGGTACCCTATTCAACTTTTATTAATATTAATCTTTGTATATTTAATGTTGAATATACTATATTTGGTATTGAACTCGATATTAATATATAATATTCTATTAGTTCGACATTAAATATTTCAATATTTAGTATAGAATCACAAATTTGGGTAAATTCTTTTAAATCTATAGCGTGTAATTGTTTTTGAAAAACAAACATATCATGGACGGTTTCATTTTATTTAGAACAAAAGAAATTGACGGTATAATTTTTTGATTAAAAAACTTAATCATATTAACGTTATTTTAATTATAATAATATTTTTGTACGTTAACGTGAATATATATTTTTGATATTGTCAATTTATTTTAAATTTACCAATGCTTTAATAATTTGCTAATGTCAATATCACTTTCACTAGTTACACACTTAGCTTGTCATATTAATCATGTCAATTAAATCTACATATCTAATTGATGGACGAGATTGTCGTACAGTTTTAAATCAAATTAAGATTCTGTATTAATTCCAACTACATATATGTGCCAACAAACCCAATTACGTACACATAATCAATATTTTGTTTTGAAGTACGTTACGTACATATGTCGTCCATCTCTTAGACTAAATGAAACTTTGCATTATTTCATGTCGTCATTAAAGAAAAAGAGACTAAACTAATTACAACTTCCCATAAGAATGTAAATGTCATTTACCAATTTACCCTTTAATTATATTCTCATGAATCGTACGTAACATCATATATATCCTTTTTTAAATGTGACATGTAGATCTATCTATTACACATGATTATCAATAATTAATACAATTTTTCTTTCAATTAAGAACATATACATATGAGGCATATAAAATGTTCTAACATTCACATCGTGCATTCTATTCTAATGTACGTGTATAAGTAACCATATTACACTTGGCATCAATTATTCCGCCCCTCATCATCATCTAATCTCACAATTCGATCATTCCAATATGAAGTATAAACATTATAAAATACATTTGAGGGGTCGAGAGTAGAGAATTAATCCGAGGGCTCGGACGTTTGTTGCGCTTATTGTCAGTAAAATTATCAACCACAAACCTAACTGAAATGAGTTTGTTACTATGTCTGGTGAAATATTTGTGTACATGTGTGTATCTATCTATTCTATTAAAAGAGTAAATAGATGCCACTTGGCACCTAACTAGAATGCCACTTGGCATCACGTGGATACGACACGTGTATAATCTATAATTTCCATATTAAAATAATAATTGCATTAATTAATTTAATTTAGAAATAAAATATCATCCTATTATTTTGGATTTCAAATTTAAATTTGGGTATATAACTCCTATTATTTTGGATTTCAAATTTAAAAATTGGAGTCTATAACTCCTATTATTTTGGATTTCAAATTTGAATTTGAATCTATAACTCACATCTTTTGTTGCCTTCTTATCCAAACTTCTTAGCTTCTATAATTTTTTTTTTCCTTTTTTGGTTATTATTTAATTTTTAGTTAGGTATTTTACATTTAACCCATTTTATATATTTTCTATAATCACTTTAATAGTATAATATTGCTATTTTATTTGTTGTTTCTGTAATAATTTTTTAGATATATATATATATATATATATATATATATATATATATATATATATATATATATATAGTTTTGGAAAAATATGTTTTCTACTATTCCGTGTAGTACACGGGTAATATACTAGTATATCATAATAATGATAATAACAATAGGAATAATGATGATGACGACGACGACGACGACAACAACAACAACAACAATAATAATAATAATAATAGTTAACTACTTAGAAAAATAAGTATTAGTGAAATTTTGAAACCCACGTAAGTTTTGTTTGACTGATCAAACCGACGACAAAAAAATAAGCGACTGAACAAGTAAAAATAAAACTTTAAGTATTAAATTAATAAGAAAATAAAAATTGCCAATCATTTGTTTAAAATCAAATTAGAGGTTAAATTGAGAAAATTAAAAAAGTTCGTATAACTTTTTCAATATTAAATAATTTGTAAAACCCAAACACTAATTTAATAAATACAAACTAATAAATTAAATTATATTTGATTAAATAACATAAATATTTTAGTTTTTTAATAGATAAAAGTTAATAAGTATGTTTAAAAAAGATAATAAAGCAAAAACTAAATTTCAAGAACAATATTGAAATTAGTTAGAAACATTAGGGACTAATAATGTTAACTATCGAAAGGGTAAAATTGTCATTATAGAAAAATTAACAGTCAACTAACGGTGAAATGACGGAAATCGCAAGTAGACAGTGTTTTGAGGGACTGTTTCTGTAATTATTGGAGTTGAGGGACTATTTCATAATTTCATATAAACCAGAGGGACTTTTTTCTAATTTACTCTAAAAATAAACTGTTGGTTTAAAATTCATTAGTTTTACAAATATATATTAAATCATGAAAAACGATATATTAATAAATAAATTATTTTTTTAAAAAAGAGAGACAATTAAGATGGTATTTAATTAGTACGATTAATGGGATCCCGTGAAGAGGGAGGGAGGGAGATGATTAATCGGTACGTAGGTAGTGGAGTTGGGTGTGGTGGGTTTGTTGTCTAACAGAAATCTAATCATATTCAGTTTGACGACACTTCACTATATATATGTATTACATTTATTATTATTATTAATTTCATCTCACCTTTTAATCTTTTTATTTGTTTTAAAAATTTAGTAAACTAGCTGATATTTGGATGATATCATTGAATATGGAGTTTATCAGTGCGCCGGCCTTGAGGCGCCCGATAGGGGGCAACCGTGCCCAATGCCCATAATTTCATAAGTTCTCAACGTAAATAAAGTATAGTTGATTTGTTTAACCTATGTACGGAAAGAAAACAAAAAGTATGTTTGTACACACAAATATGTGTATGTATGTGTATATATGTATGTGTATGTATAGAGTCATTTTATACGTTTTCGTCCAAAGTTTCAAAATTCAATTTTTAGTGGAATTAAAATGTTAATTTTAAATTGGAAAAAAGGTGGTCGACTTTTCATACAACTTTTTATACTTAGCATTGCTGGTGAAACCTTTTCCTATATATATATATAATATTCATCAATATATAATGGGACCAACCCCATTTCATTAAAATCAATCATCAATCATCTAACAACCCTAATTTAATATCAAACTCTAATTTTCATCCATCCATCCTACGTACGTACAATATCTTTTTCTCAATAATATATATATATATATATATATATATATATATATATATATATATATAAATTCACTGTGTGTATGTAATGTAACTGCTTTATATATATATATGTATATACATGTACATGATGATGATGATAATATTATTATATATGTTGTATGATGGATATATATATATCATGATTTGGTGCACGTGCCCCACAAATCCATCATGCATCCATACAACATACAAACATATATATAACTTTATTCACTAACTCTTATTCATTCCTTTTTCTATATAATATCTGTCTAGAATTAATGTTTTTTCTTTTTATTATTTTTTTTTATTATATATCTTTTTTTCGTCTTTATGCTACCTAGCCATGTGTCTGTCTATTCATCCCCATCAATCACCTTACATTTTTTTGGTCAATTCATGCACTACCACCACCCTAATTAACCCCTATTTTTTTCATTCATTTTCTACTTTATATTATATTTATATAATAATATTGTTATACGTCGTATAGTATGGTATATATGATCATGATATCATCGATCATGTTATACTGATAGATGACATAACGGATCCGGGGATGATGAAGAAGACGATGATCGAGCGAAGCTCCAGAGATCGATCTCGCTCGTGTACGCTGCGTGACTCGGTCGAGTTGTCGTTGTGGTCGGTTCTTGTTGATCGTCATGCTCAAGTTGGAAACAAAAGTCTTGATCATTTGGTTCGTCGTAACAAGAGTATAATTGCTTCGAGTTGTGATCAACTTGACCGTTGAGTTGAGATGCCACAAGCCGCTCGAGATCTGCCCAATTATCAAGACGCTCGCGCGAGTCATGGAGATCGTCGACTGTGTTTGTGTTTGTGTTTGTATTCCTAGACTGTTCGGCTTCGGTCAAGAACTCGTTTACGTGTGGTTTGAAACTTAACCCTTGATCAAAGCTGGCCGAGCTGTGGTGTGGTGATAAGGTCATGGTGGGACTGTCGAGCCGTGGAAGGTGGTAGAATCTATCGTTCATCGGGTTCACGAATTGCTGCATAACATTGTGGTTCGCGGTTAATGACTCGACTTCTTGCTTGCAAGATCTATTGCTACCCATGTACACGAGTAGTTGATCGAGAACACCGTCTTTGTTTAACGATTGCAATTGCGTTCTCGAATCCATCGAGGCCGATAACGATCTCTGCGGACTTTCAAGCGCTTTGTGGTAGTTTTTCTTCTTGAAAACACGGCATACGACCCAACCGTCTTCTTGAGCCGAATCGCATACGTTAGAACCCTGAAACAAAAACTCATAAATTAAACTTAAATTCTTCTGGTGATATTTCATAATCAAGACTTAATTCATGGATGAAAATATGAAATGAAACAACCGACAAATATTATATATATTCTAATTAAATTGAATTGATGTTAAATGTGTTACATTTTTCCACCAAAAATCATTAAAAAGGTTTCCATAAAAACTAAAGCTTCTTACTGAAGCAAAATTGAAAGATAAACTATGACAGTCCAACCGAAGTCAAATTTAACAACAACTAAATTAATTAACGTGAATTCTAAGAAACTTACAGTACAACCATCTTGTGTTGTAATCGTATTATCGTCGAGCCGATATTCATGCATTATCCAATCCGATTTCTGGCCGTGTGGCGCTCTCCCTTTGTAAAACACAAGTGTTTTCCTCATACCGATCCTCGTAAAGCTACTGTAGATCACCTTATCTCGACCCGTGGCTTTCCAGAAACCCGCAGCAGTAGCACGGTTCGTTCTAGTTCCCGTTGGATACTTCTTATCTTTATGACTAAAGAAGTACCAATCGTTTTGTGGGGTGGATCCGATTTTACACTTCTCTGCAAAAATTAATCCAAATGCATACGTAAATTAATATTGTTCGATTAAACTATATACGTATATATACATATATAGTTATGATCGATACTAACCTTGTATATCCCAAGGTTCGAGCTTGTTAAGATCAACATCACGAATAACATCAAGATCGATCTTTTCGTAGGCAACTTTCTTCCTTAAGTAATAGTGAAGAAGCTCTTCTTCGGTAGGATGAAAACGAAACCCGGGTGGCACCTTCGAGTGACCGTTAACGTTTACGGATAACTTCATTTCTTCTTGATCAGACGACATTGGTACCTAGAGAGAAAAATAATTAAAGAGATCGATCGAGAACGAAGATCGATATATAATAAGTGTGGTGTGCATAAAAGTGGTTGCAAGGACATGTTTATTTATATGGGAAGATGAGTGATGGGTCCAAACAAACTCAACGCATGAAAACCTTTTGGTGCCATGCCCAAACCATGGGACCTAGCTTTTTGCAATTTTTACCATGCTTGCCTTTGTATTTTAACGATTAATTCTACGTTCCCAATTTAAATGTCCATATTTCTATTTTAAATTGTCTCAAAATAAATGTACATTTCCAAAAGTAGATTATAATAATGTATTAAATTTCAATAATAGCCTTATGTTTATAATGTCGTTATCTTTTTCAAAATATGATTAAATACATAAATAAGGGTAAAGCTGTCATTTAAGTATAAAGAAGAACAATATACCCACTTTTCTTAAATTGTGTGTTTTTATCCAGTGGACATTTAAATTGGGATGGAAGGAGTATTTATTTAATAATCGATATTTCATAGCTGATACACCACCTAATATATTATCTTATACTACCGTACGTTTATGTCTCGAAGAAAAATGTTGATTGGGAGATGATCGATCACCTTGATACTGTTTGGCTAAAAGTCCTTCACCTACATATATAGCAATGGAATAGCTAAGTAAAAATTTACGGACTACTAGTGGACGTAAGCATAGAGGAAAGTGATTTCAACTTGAGATCAAGGATCCAATGCGCGATTTTGTACCCTGTCAAGTTCAAATTCCATCATTTAATTAGGGCACTATTTCTAACGTACTCACTTGATTTTATTTTAAGTTTTTCACGTTTTACTCTTTTCTTTATCTTTTTAATATCGATAACCAGATAAAATCCATCTGAAACAACTTTGTTGGCTAGGCCAGATCCATGAGGCAGAGAAAACCACTAATCTAAAAGATAAAATCTTTTGGCATCTTGAAAGTTGAAGCGGACGGGTAGGATTTGAATACGGAACTTCCCTTTGGAGGGTTATATCTCCAAGGTTGTGGGATTTGAACTTAATCGAGACTAGACAAACAATGTATTATTCATTTTAAGCAAATCAATAATATCAGTGATCATGTAATACATGAATAACTAGCGCATGCCAAGATTAAAGGTGTACGATATATACATATTGAGCTAGCAGCCAAGTAGATAGATTTCTTCGATAGTTTGCGTTTGAAGCACTAGAAACACATATTCGACAACGAATTTTCTTGTATGCATGTTTAACTTTTTGGATCATTGAAAAACATTGCAATATGTTTTATAGGTGTATAACTGTGTGACATGGTGTTTTGTGTGTTGTTGTTAGACGTTAATTAAAAAAAATAAATAACGTGACTATAAACAGTAGAACTACAAAAATTTGTTGCTATTTTTGACATATAACCCTTGAAAAAAAAAAGTGAATTTAGTATATAAATTTATATATTAGGGTGAGAAATGAAATTAATAATGAAGTAGCAGAGTGGAATTGAAGTTGTGGGGGATAGGATAGTATAGTAATATAGTATAGTATAGTGTGTTGCTACTTTTAGTGTAGGGTCTATGGGACTTAGAAAACAACCAACCACCTAAACACCAAAGGGAAAGGGAAAGGGGTGAGGGGGTGGGGTGGGGTGGGGTTAGGACAAAATAGGGGGGGTGGGGTGGGGTGGGGGTGGGGTTGTAACCAGAAGTAGTTGAATAAGAAAAATGGGACCCACGGAGAATGCAGCGGGAGGCACGCATACATCTTAACTATGACACTCGACCTTAAAATCTCTTGGAAAACCACATCTGAAACCACCACTATCTTCATCTATCGTTCCTACTAGCTCTCTCATTTTCATTTCCCTCGTGCACTCCTTTTTTTATATATTGGGAATTAAACAAAGAATCTCTATGTATCGAAAAAAATCGAAAAACCTCAATGCACCGTCACAAATGCATCACAATTTCCGCATGATGAATCATTATTTCCACGTGATGCATCAAATTCTCACGTGATACATTAATATTTTTGCATTATGCATCATCTGATCCAATAACTATAAAATGGTTCTTCGAAGCATTATGGTTCTCCATTGAACTCATCAAAACATGCAAACTAAGAAATATTTAAAAGTCCACAATGTAAAAGACCGAAAAGATCATTTGTTGGAACAATATTTTAGGATGGTGAAACTACATAGTTTATATGAAAACATCATGATCGACACTTTTTTTATTTTATTTTCTTATTTTTTTTGTTTATATGTTGTTATAATAGATAGAGTTATACACACACACACATATACATACATACATACATACATACATACATACATACATACATACATACATACATACATACATACATACATACATACATACATACATATATATATATATATATATATATATATATATATATATATATATATACATATATACATATATATATATATATATATAGATTGAGGTTCAATTGAGAAGTTTTATGCATCGAGAACCTCGAGAAACTTTTGTGCATCGGATACTCTACCAAGGGTGTACAAAAGACATTTAGAGAAAACTAAAGATATGATAATTAATTTATATCTAAAAGTCATTAAAAGATAATTAGAATTTACATTTTGAATTAAAATCTCATATTAACTACATTCCTAATTTTCCTCCCAATTTCTCTATCTCTCTCTCTCTCTCTCTCTTTTCTCTAATCGTGTTCTTCATGATTTTCATAGTGATGATGATTTGAAGACGAAGATTAACGATGAACAACGATGACGATGAACATGAACAAGAGATGCAACCGATGATGATTATGAAGAACGCGATGCATAGATGGATGATGAACGATTAATAATGATAATGCGTAGATGGATGATGAACAATGACGATGCATTGATGGATGATGAACGATGAACAACGAAAAATGATGATGCATAAATGGATGATGAACAATAACGATGCATAGATGAATGATGAATAAGTTGAACACGATGCATAGATGAATGAAGAATATGAACGACGAACACGATGCATAGATGAATGATGAACAAGTTGAACACGATGCATAAATGACTTTGTGTTTTTTTTTTTTGTTAAATGCATCTTTTTGAACACGATGCATAAATAAACACGATTACGATGAAATGCATCGATCTTCATCATCTTTTTTGAATATGTGTAATTTTTGTTAAATTTGGAAATGTATCAATTGAATTTATTTAGCATTTATTATTTGATTATTTGTTGAAATATTAAATTTAATGAGGTATACACATTCCCCAAAATGTCCTTCCTTGTTTGTTTCCATAATGCACAAGATGCATCAAATTGTCCAACTATTTACCCTTTTGTCATTAATCCAATCCATACAATTTTTTGATCTAATGGATGATATTGGTTCTTTTGTACCTCGATGCATAAAAGTTCTCAATTGAACCTCCCACTATATATATATATAAATTAATTTTTGGTTCTAATCGGTTCCGTACTCGAAATACCCGACGGCCGTACCATAACCGAATCGAACCGGAACCGCATTACAATTGTTAGTTTAGTTATTAGTTCTTAAAATTTTCAATTTTCGGTTTCGGTTAAATCGTTTACATCCCTAACGTACATGTTCATTACGATCAGATTGTTAAATTTAATACACAACTACAATATACATATGTTCAAATACACATTATTATTGACTAATTCAAATCATTTATATGTTCATTATGATAAAATGTCCTATTTCATGCAAAATAACAATATGCACGTGTTTAAATGTGCAATATGCATAAACATGTGTATATTGCGCAGTTTTGCATGAAGTTACACATTTTGTCTTAATGAAGATGTGAATAATATGAATTAGTCAATTATAATGCAATTTTGAACATGTGTATATTATAATTTTACATGAAATTTAACATTTTATCGTAATGAACATGTATATTTAATATGGTAATCCAGTACTCCAGATATATATATATATATATATATATATATATATATATATATATATATATATATATATATATATATATATATATATATATATATATATATATATATATATATATATATATATATATATGATGATGATGATGATGATTGCAGAACCTAAATTTAGTGTAAGACTGTAGAACCAATATTGTCAATGGATTAGATTAATCTATTGGCTTGATTAAAAGAATCAAATTTGGAATTAGTTAAAAAATATTGGTATCAGTGATATTTTAATTAAGTGAAAGGTAAAAACGAAAAGATTGACAATAACAAAAAGATTGATATCAGCAAAAAAAAAACACACGTATACATACACACATACATATATAGATATATACACACACAATATATACATATACATACATACACATATGTATGTATGTATTCATTAGTTGAACATTTTATAATGTCTTTAAATAGTATATGAATCTTTCTTGCAGATAAATAGATAATACTATGAAGTCTATGAATTATATGAAACTTGTTGAATTCTAAAAATCTTTTTAAAATATAATTATTTATGTGAAATACTATAAATCTTGTTACATCACTACTATAAATATTGATGTATTAATTTGTATATTCTCGTGATGTTTATTTAAACACGAAATAATATTTAATTTCGAAAAATGCATCAAGGATATTACTGTTCATCGGGTTGTATTTATGTTGTGTGAACGTTCTACATGAGTGGACCCTGTGGACCATTGAGGGACCGGACCAATGGCCCATTGGGTGTAGATATAAACCATGTTTAACAAAAAAGAAAATCACACCTTTTAATATTTTATACATGCTTTTAGAGCTTTTAAAGAGCTATCGGTAAGTTTTTATTCTTTAAACAATTAAAATTTGAAATCGCCAATATTTAATAATATGTTGTTTATAAAAATTATTGAACTTACGTAAAATAGACAATACAAGAAGATTTTTTTAGTAACTACATAAAAAATCGTCAATTAAATCAATATAAAGAGACAAAAGTAATTTTCCAACAAAAAAAAAGGAGTGAGTAAAAACCAATTCCATTTACAAAAAAGAAAAGTGTGCAAATTTTTTTTTTAAAAAAATTCAACTTTTATTAACTTCTTAAAAATGTATTTGAATGAGTGAGCTTCACCTTTTCATTTGGACAAACAAATTTTTTTTTTTTTACCGTTCTACTAAAATTAAGATTGTCTCATTTTAACCACTTAAGGTGCGTTTGATTCAAAGATTTTTTTTTCCTGAGAGATATATTCTGTCAAAGAATTTGTATTATGCAGTATTTTCAATTTTCATGACCTTTTTCAAACAAATGTGCACTATCTATTAGAAAAAAAATATTGTTAATCAGAAAAATGCAAGGTAACTCGGATTTAAATCCTTACTGAAATTTGCAAACCAAACATAAGATTTTAAATGGAAATCGCAGTGAATTCCAGGAAATAACCGAACGAAACGCCTCTTATATACTATGGTCAATTTGTAATAAAGCTTTGACCTGTTGAGACCTTTATCGTTTTTTATAGGGATAATTGCGCAAAAAACCATCAACTTGTCATTCTTTTGTGATTAAAACTCCAAACCATTTTTCGTTGCATAGAAACTCTGAACTAACTAAAAATTAGTAAATCAAGGTTTTATCAACGAGTAACCCGTTGAAACCGGTTATTAATCCCACGTGGACCGTTAAATAACCTACATGGAATAAATTTTAATTGTTGAAACTGATTGACAAGTATTACACATTATTTAAACCTCCGTTGATAAATTTTAATTGTCATTTTTAAACGGGATTACATTATCAACGAGTGTTTAAATTATGTGTAATACTTGGCAACCAGTTTCAACAATTAAAATTTATTCCACGTAGGTTATTTAACGGTCCACGTAGGAATAATAACTGATTTCAACCGGTTATCCATTGATAAAACCTTGATTTAATGATTTTTAGTTAGTTCGGGGTTTTCTATGCAACGAAAAATGGTTTGGAGTTTTATTCATAAAAACCTGACAAGTTCAGGGTTTTTTTTGCGCAATTATCCTTTTTTTTATAAGTTGTTTGTCCTAGCTTAAGAATTCAAAATTATGTTTATTTTAAAAGTAGATCACATGTTTATTATACCAAACTTGTGTATAAGGTTTTGTATTTACTCAGCTAGTTTAATAAACAGGGGCGGATCCAGGAATATATATTATAGGTGTCACTTTTTTAAAGTAAATTTAATATTTAGATTTTCGAAATATTTCCTAAAACGAATCGGGTCACCGAAACGGTTCCCAACACAAAATTAACGAATAACAAGAATTTTTTCAATTAAAAATGTATATAGTACAATACCATTAAAACATAAAACATAAAAGCAATAAGTAACGTAAATCTTAAATTTAACAATTGATATAAAAATTCAAAAAAATAAACAATTAGAAGGATATCTACTGCATTCATTCAATCATTCACCTATTTAACCCATTAATAATTATACCCATTATAAAAAAAACTAAAAAAAAAACTAAAAAACAAAAAAAAAAAAAAAAAATACTTATCTTGAATCATCTAATTATTATATATCTAGAAGATCATTCAAATCTACACAAGTACACAACTACACAAGTCAAAATAAAAATACAGTCAAATATTGAGATTTGAGAGACTGAGAGTCAGAGAGTGAAGAGATTAGAGTTACCGTCGGCGGTCGGCGGTCCGGCGGAGCAGCAAGCGGCGGAGGCGGGCAGCGGGGCAGGCGGCGAGCAAGGCGCGGAGCGGCGGAGGACAGGGTTTCAGCCTTGGTGACTCCGGCGAGGGGCAGCACCGCCAGCACGCAGCAGAAGTCGAGAAGGGGATTCAGGTTTGCGTTTTTTCCGGTGAGGGGCAGCAGCAAGATGTGGCTGTCTGGTGGCTGAATGAAAGAAATCAAAAAAAAAAAAAAAACTAGGGTTTTCAAGGTTAGTTTTGGGCTTAATTTACTGTTGGGCTTTTTTATAATATTTGGACTAACTAAATTATGTTAAGTTTTCTAATTTTTTTAAGTTAATACTCAATTTTATTTCAATAAATTTAAGTAATAAAAATAACAAATATAAAAAAGATTTGTATATTATAAATGTATAAATTTTTTGTAGGTGTCACCCAAAAAAATTCTTAGGTGTCACTCAGATTTGTGATACATACGCAACTCAGTATTTTGAAAATTTATAGGTGTCGAGTGACACCCGTCCTTATACTATAGGTCCGCCCCTGTTAATAAAATACTAGGTAAATATTCATGTAATATATTAGTTAATTAAAATATAAAGAATAATCTTACTAAAACTATATAAAATAACTATAAAAATGAGATTAAGTTAATTTAATATTAAATTATGCGGATTAAATTTGAATAGATTTCATTTTGAATTGAATTTTAAATTATATTTTCATAGACATGGTAAAAGAAGGTCGCAATACATGTCAAATTAAAACAGAAACTGATATGTGACGGTTTATTTATTTATTTATATCATAGGTTTATGGCCACTTGAAATGAGTGAACAAATACACACACACGATATTTAGATAATACACGAAAATAAAGTAATAGTTATAATAAGAGTTAAATGTATAAAATTTTATTGTTGATAAATTATTAAATAATAACATAATTAAAGTTACATTGTAAGGTTTTATAGATTATTAAAGAAAGTATAATATCTTAAGTTTCAAAATATGAAAATACAATAAATAAATAGAAATCATTACTCTAGATTACTTCTTATTAAAAGTTATTTGGAGAAAAAAAATAAAATAATCAAATTATAAAGTTATTTGAAGAAAAAAAATAAAATAATCAAATTATAGGTAAAATAAATCAGTGATAACGACATATTTAAATTTAAATTTACATCAAACATTATATATTAAAAGTTAATACGAATTTATAATATTAATTATTGAACAAATAAATTTATAATATATTTATCATGTGAGTTCTTGCGAAATCATCTCTCATCATGGAATTGAAGTATGAACAAGACAAACCTTTACACTGTTTTAGTATTAGGTTTTTGGGTCCCATTTCGTGTATTTTCTGATTTTCCAATCTTTTACAAATCAATCATCAT
This sequence comes from Centrapalus pauciflorus, assembly GCA_020465985.1. Taxonomy (NCBI): domain Eukaryota; kingdom Viridiplantae; phylum Streptophyta; class Magnoliopsida; order Asterales; family Asteraceae; genus Centrapalus; species Centrapalus pauciflorus. Next base: position 35,392 of record JAANYP010004045.1, read on the forward strand.
GATTTTCACACCTTGAAAAAAGAATTAATTCAAAACGTTACATAATTATTAACCATTTCAAGAAAAGACTTGAGAATCAACATACGATATTTCAAAGAGTACTAGCTATGTGTAACATAAAAATGTCTAAACGTACGTAACGAACAAAAGAGTGTATCGATTGTGTGTGAATATTCTACTTTTGAGCACACATATGTATATATATATACATACATATACGTATATATATATAGAATATTGATGCAATGTTCATTAATATACACACCGTCAAAGTAGAAGTAACACATTATTGACGTATCAAATCAAAAAGCCTCTTTAGCTAGCATATATATATATGAGTAGAACTACTCGATCATTAGAGCTACATGCAAGTTCGTTTTCAATACACTTAAATCGGTACATATGAGTTATATATATAGTATATATGTAGCGTTAGATAAGGGCTACTGATTTGTTTTTGATACTTTAAACGTTTTAACCAAGAATCCCTTGTTTTACGTAGATTAAATCAGTCATCCAAAATTTCTTCCTTCTTCCAACGACATGAATACAAACTTTTATAGCTTCGTTTCTTCATAAAGATTTTTCCATTTTTTGCCTATACTATTAATTGCTTAGTTCCGTTGTGCTATTGTGAAGCTTTTTCATCAAACACTAGCCTAAAGATCCCTAGATTTGATGTAAATATGGAAATATGCAGAAGAAATATACTTATGAATATCACTATTATAGCTTCATGTTCAATTTTAAGTATATAAATAATCCAAGTCGCTTACTTTTTCAATCATGTGAATTTTTTAAATAATTAATTTTAGGGTTAAAGTCGTATAATATCAACGTTTGTTTCAAAATGTACTGATATTGTACATGAACTTTTTTTATTACATGTATTTTAGTTATCGTTTCAATGTGTCATATTTTTACATAAAGCCGGGTTTTTCACACCAATAGATTCAACCGCGCTTTATGCAGAAATATACGACATTGAAAGGAAATACTAAACTACGTATATCATATATATATATGGGGGGGGGGGGGGGGGGGTTAAGGGAGAACCGGAATGCATCCAAAAACTGGAGAACTGTATAGTCATTTGATCAGGTGATGAATCACACAAGAATCATGATACATCACGTGTGAATTTGATGTATCACGCGCGAATCATGATGCATCACGCAGATATTGTGATGCATTTGTGATTCTCCATTGGTTTTCCGATACTTTATGGTTACCCCTTAGGCCTTATCAAAACTCATTCATATATATGTTTCAATGTTGAATTCGAAAGTGATGATGAAGATTTGATGGAGTGTATATGTATGTTTTTTTAAAAGACATAATGTGGATAGTTGTTAAATTTAGAACGTGTATTGATTATGAAAATTTGAAATTTATATATAAAGATAAAAAAATTTCAAGTTAATAAAATATTATATATCAAAAATACCCTGGTTTGTTTTATTTTAAATGCACCATGAGCCCACCCCTCTAAAAACGCATATGCATCTAATCAAATGGCTACTATTGGTATTCCAAGGTTTTCTGATTTATAAATGTTTTCCATTGAACTCACTCATCTGTATATCTATTGGTATTCCAAGGTTTTCTGATTTATAAAGGTTTTCCATTGAACTCATCCCTCTGTATATAAACTTCATTTTCTTTTTATTTTTTCTTAATTACTATATGATAACAAAGTGAATCAAAAGGTAGCTAGCTATCTTTTGTTGAATATAAGTTTGAATATATACCACTGACGCCCTTACATGCTTGCGTATGATGAATACAGGATTCAAAGAACATGTGTTTAAATTAGATGATATGTCAAAACAAATGTGCCATACTATACACATTTGATATCTTTGATTTTGTTCTGGTAATTTAAAATATGTAAAAATAAGATACAGTAATGTCTAGAATTAATATTCTAAATTAATATTCACAATTTAGCATCGACTTACCAAATTGTAATGAATAAAAAAGCTAATCAATATAGTTAAAAATAATACATGCTATTTTAATTGAGATCAAACCTAAAATCTAAAACTTCAACAGAATGTTTGGTATCAAGGAATGAAATTTATAAGCTATTTTAACCAATGTTAGTAATATGTTACTTTTAAAATGAAAAAAAATATTATAAAACTTCATTCTTTTCCATTTTTTAAGATTTGCTTCATGTCTGTAACGAAAGAAGAAAAATAATTTATACTAAATTACTAAACTCTATTCTCTATACCAAACTAGTTTATGTATCCATTTCTACTTACACAAGACAATATACTTAAATATAAATATAAATTCAAAATTCAAAATTGAGTTTTATATTAGATAAAGATCTAGATTTGATAGACATTTATATTATTTTTATTTTTTATATGGAGTAATTATATATTAAAAAATATAATTTATAAATGGCGATAGAAATGTGATAGCAGAGGACAATACATGACAATATTGTTAATCACAAGGTAAACTAATGTGTCATACTTTTTTATTTTGTTAAAATAAAGTTTTTGATATACACATGCCATGGAATATATGGGATGTCATATCTTCTAAGTCAATCTCGGAAAATTAATAGGGGTAAGTTATGGTACAAAAAATATCAAAGTGTATCAGTATTGTACCGAAACCGATTTAGATTATTCAATTCGGTACTTGGTATTGAATTATGTCTTAATGGTGAAATCGGGAAACAGACCTGTAATTCAATACCATTATTGAACTTACGGGTAAAACAAAGGTCACACCGCCACATTCTAGCTATTTTTCCTAAGCAATATCAGTTCTCATCTCATCTATAACAAAAATCACCGATTAATATAACAAAATTGGTTCCTGCCAAATAAGCAAATCTTCAAGCATCGATGGTAAAGAAAAAGAAATATAAATTAGACAAGCCTCTCCATGGAAAAAAGCCACGAAACACATGTCAGTCTGATTAATAGTTAATACATATTCTTTTGTAATACATGATTAATAGTATACCGTTTTTAATAATTCGTATGGAGTTGCATTTTGGGGACTATTCGGTAATAGTATCGAACTACCGGTCAATAGGTTCATTTCAGTACTCGATAAAATCGGTTCAAGTACCAGTCAGTACTAATACGACACCAGAGTCTTCCCTAGAAATTAGTAAGTACATTATTGATTACATAAGAATATATATTACGCATCGGGGAACATCAAGGACTTGTATTGATGATTCCGAATGAACATTATGATTTATAGTTTTACATCCGGATAAACACGAATATGATCGATGATGCATGACTGGAAATGTTCGAACATATGATGAACACATATGTGACACCCTTGCCACAACAACCACCATTAACAAGACACCCAGGATTAATCACCAATACATCAATTACATAATGATCTGATTACTTAATTATAGTGCGGAAGCAATTAAAGTACAAAATAAAGTATTACAACAGTTTCAAATCACTCTACAGTGCTACAAAGGTTACATGTCTATATCTAAAAACTTCCATTACATTACATTGTCCCAAATTTATTACAACATTAATCTCAACAATAAGTTACCAAATAAGCAACTGAGTCTTCAATTCACTTCAAACAACAACCTAGCTAGATGGTCCCGCAGCTGATTTTCCTTTTCCTGTAAAAATTTCAACAACTAAAACGTAAGCGAATGCTTAGTGAATACATAGATTGCGCATATTATAAATATTTATGAAGCCCAAGAGTAACCCCGACGACAAACGTCGTATACTCTCTTCGTACACCAAGTACGGACCAGAGCCGCAGCCCCTTCGAGCCCAAAGCTCGGCATTTACACATACCATCTGAGACAAACGAACGATCAGAGATGACATACTGCCTACCGGACCTGGAGGGATCAGCTCCAGCGTCATATAACACAGTAACATCAGAATTAACGATGCGACCCACCGGTCCATCACTAGATGCACAACAATCGAACGGACATGCAACAAGTAAGAATGTGCATCTAAATCTACGCAAGTTAGTAGAATTCCAACCAAACAAATGAAACAACAGGTCTCAGCAGGCAAAGCTTATAATAAATCAGATATAATCATGCGAAATCTACTGTACTCACAGTGGGTGCGTATTTAATCTTTAATCAATTTTTATTTCTCCTCGGGCTTTCAACCGGATCCACAAAGTACCCCACTGTGGGTTAAACAACACCACAAGGGACCTGTTAGTCAGTTGTAACAACACATCGTGTCAATAACTGTTTGATTCCATAAAACCAAATTTTTATAAGTTTTGCAAAGTTTTGGTCCCAATTACGGATCTATGTCCGAATTCGGTCCCCACCCGAATTCGGACCCCAGTTCGGATCCCACATGAATCCCAATTCGGTTCCCACATGAACCCCATCCGAAATACAACAGTTGTAAACATTTTCTATTTTGTACATCAGAGGTTCGGACACATGCTAAGTTCGGACCATATCCGAATTCGGTCCCCCATCCGAATTCCAACACTTAGAAATAATTTGATATATATTAATTATCCTGAAATCCGGGCCTCATCCGAATTCGGACCAGATCCGAGTTCATCTCGGATCCGAATTCGGACCTACCCCATTCGAATTTGAGCCTCAACCGAAATTTCAACACTTAGAAATTATTTTGCTAATTTTGAACATCAACATTTCGGATCCTGTCCGAATTCGGTCCGGATCCGAGTTCCTGCCAGATCCGAATTCGGACATCCGAGTTCATATTGGTGCAGTCTTGATATTTTCCAGATTTAATCCAAGTCATTTCTGGTACTAATTCATTACGTGAAATAACTTATACCAACTAAAATACATCTATTTTCAACACTTTAACACCAAATATTAACATCTTTATGTATCAAACCACATCCTTTTTAACCCTTTTTCATCATTTTTCGAACACACACACACTAAAACACATACTAATTTCTAAAAATCATACTTTCGGGTTGAATCAAGACCTGAAACTTTGTACATAGCATCTTATACACTCGATTTACATGAATCCATGATAACATAACACATGCATTGACATTTGAAATCAAAATCAGTGATTCAAAGTTCATCCAAAACCAAACCAAAATGTTCAATAATCCGAAATATAGAAGATTTTTACCTCAAATCTTCAATTGCAGTGTTTATAGATCCTTCTTTGTGACTTGAATCCAAACTTTTAGCTTCAAATTCCAATTTTTGATGATCTTCTATGGTTTAGAGAGAGAGAGCCGAGAGAGATGAGATTTTTAGAGAGAGAGAGCAATATTTCAAATGAAAGATTATAAGTCTTTTATTCTCCTCTTTCATCTATTGGCACATTTCACCCCTTCACTTATCCGGTTCCATAAAATACTGATTTTTATAAAATAAAGAATTCCATCTTTATTTTATTTTCCTTAACAATTAAATAATTATTTCACTTAATAATTTAAATTTCTAAATTACTAAATTTCCATATAATGCAACCAACTTAAATTACAAATTTAAACTTAATAAACTTCAAATATAATAATTTAAATCCGAGGATGTTACACATATGAACAATATGATGCACGAAAATAAAACGATGCATTGACGAATCCGGATGAAAATTTATGAAGATGTGCGAATTTGCCTCGACATCTTCATCATTATTTTGAATATGTATAAATTTTGTTAAAATTGAAAGTGTGTAAATTAAATTTATTTAGCATTTATTATTTAATTATTTGTAGAATTATTCAATTAATGTAAATTTTAAATTGATTTGAGTAGACATATTTTCTTCCCTAAACTATAACATTCACTAAATGCATCTAATAAGTTGTATTACGAAATGCATCTTGTATGGCGCATCATATGATACATGACGAGATAGACTTAATCCGACAACTCAAGGTGGTTTTTCAGTACTTGTTGATGTATAAAAGTTTTCCATCGAACCCAATCCTATATATATTGTCATAATATTTATGAATCTAGCATCTTTCGATTCTTTATCCTGACAACAAATTTCAACATAAAGAACCGAGTTGGTGTAAAATCATTAATTTAGTCGGGATGAATTAAATATATTTAAAAATTATGGTCTAGACAAACATAGAATCGAAATAATCATCATTTATATTTTTATATCAAACCAACTTATGTTATCCGGAATAACAGACTTTTAAAAAAATTTATTACTTTCAAACAACCATCGTCGTTTTGAAAAAAATATTATTTTCAAACCAACTTATTTTGGTCTACACAAACATGACATGCTATGTCATCGAAATAAACATCGTCAATTTAAAAGTTTAAAAAAAAATTCATTTTATTTTATTAAAAATTTGAAAGGTTTAAGTAGTTCGGGGACTTATCAGGAAAAAAAATGAAATGGGGACTTATTTAAAAAAAAATTTATACTTTGATGGTTTTTGCAAAATAGGTTTAAGCATGTTATCCTGTTATAATTGGTTAACGGATCAATTTAAAAGGTTTAAGCAGTTTGGGGACTTATCAGAAATAAAAAATGAAATGGGGACTTAATCGAAAAATTTTTGTACTCTGATGGTTTTTTGCATAATTTTCCCTTAAATAAACTACATAGTTAGTTATAGGGCAAATTACGAAGAAAAAAAAAACATAAAATACAATAACTAGCAATAAAAGGATGTGAAAATTTTAAAACAAGAAAGTTAATATAAAATACATTTTTGAAAAAAAAAGAGTATTGATGACTCGTTAATTAAGAATGTAAAATTTTAATTTTATGGTCCTTTTTTTTGGTTAAAAAGAATAATTTTGATTAAATTCTTGGTCTAAAATTTGAGTATCATATGTTTTTTTGGCCAAAATAAAGTTTTGCGCTATCTTTCTCGCCCTCAAATTTTTTATAATACCTTTATTATTAAATATTGTATTTTATATTACATCTTTTGGTAAATTTTCCTTAATTAAAATAACAAATCATGTTGATGATCAGTGAATTTAATTTATTCTTTGGCATGTCGATAAATTGTTACTATTCCATTGTAAAAAAGTGAATTAGGCATGCATAAATTGATACTGAATATTTTGATGGTGTATAATTGCACTAACGTAACTATGAGCATATATAAAACAACAAATGTCACTACCAAATTTTCGTTATTCATCGTACCTTTTTTCATTTCAATCTTAGATAACGACAAATCTAAAATAAAAAGGTGTAAAATAAACTATGTACAAAATAATCACATTCTTAATTACTTCTTTTGCATTAAAAGTGGGAAACCAACGAAAGGCATGCAAAAATTATTTCATAGGTGCCGATTTGATTTTATTTGAACTTTAAGTCAGACTCGATTTATCCTAAAAATAAGAATTTAAAACAATTATATAAATATATTGCCGATAAAACAGAGATTATACATATTTCTAGACATACCTTAAGGCCATTTGTCTCACAAAATATAAATTTGAAGCAGATTTCAAATTTAGATATTATTGTGTGTGGTGGTATGGAATAGAAGATAATTGTAAGTGTTTGGCGCGCTAAGGGTTTAGATTGTTAATAGTTGGAATCAAAATTCATGTGTAAATTAGTAAAAATATCAAATTCTTATAACAAAACTTAAATATTTATCTTTGTAATTCAAAGTTCCAAACAAAATCTTTTGAATTCAGCTTATTCCATCATATTTTATTTCGCGAATCAATTGGCTCGCTGAATGAAATTCAAATTAATTTTTTTGAAAGGCTAAACATACACTCCCTCTAAATTCCACTTTTAAATCTAAACAATTTTTCCACTATGAGATTTGAATTTCTGAGTTGGAATCCAAGTTAACACATTGATATTGTTGAACAACACTGAATTGAAATGGAATTGTAGTTATTAGTGTTTTTGGATGAATAAATAAAAAATAGTCGTTTTGGATTCTTAAAATGTTTGAATCTAAGTTCATTGATTAATAGTTTGGAGTCACAAATTATTTTGATCAATGTTTGATTCAATAAAAATTGAATTTTAACTTCTAATCATTATAATCCAAAATTTCAAATACTGAAATGAAATTTCAGTTAATTCAAACCCCATTTTCCACGCCGTTGTTTTGACAAATGAAAGTTCCTGTTAAAGATAACGAAAAGTTGTGTTTAGTTTATGAAATTTTCTATTTTATTTTTTAAAAAAATGAACACTTATTTAGTTAACAAAAATTTTATAAATTTTCATATTACATTTTAAAATAACATTTTCATACTCCATCTCTTGCTTTTTTATTAAATACCTTATATTTATTTATAATACTCTCATTCTTTATCTTACTTTTCCATCATCTATCCTATTTTTCTTATATAAACACCGATCTTATTTTTTTTAAAACTAAAACTTCACCATCTAAACAAGTTTTCACTTTTTATGAAAACCCTTGTTTTTTTTTTTCTGAAAACTATAACATGAAAATTGAAATTAATAAATGACTAGTTTTCGTTAAACTACTTTTTTATTTTAAAAAGTAGTTGCAGATTTTATTCTTGTTTACGGTGGTGATGTCAATAGCCATTTTAATTTCTCATTTTAGAGTTGCCTGATTCTATCAAGTTTATAAAAATCACATAAATAAAATTAAAATAATGTTTGATAAACAATAATTATAATAGAAACTTTATTTGTGTTTTAACACAATTATTGGGATAGCATACACACACTTTTGATCAACCACCAATTTTGTTTGTACTACAAATTAAATATGCTTCCTCTCAACGCACGCACAAATACAAATTAAATACATCCCTTTGAATCCTAAAAATTATCATGTCTCGGTAAAGTATAAGAATAATGTTTTTAAGAAAATATAAAAATACAACTAGCTATTTTTAAAGGTGTTTGGTCAATTCGTGTGATTAGGAAATTAGATAATAATTGTTTGATTAATAACTAAAACAAATTTCTCGTTATTTCTTCTAGCACAACTTTTGTATTTTGACACTAATATTCTTCTACCACTTGTTTTATTTTTTTTTTTTATTTCGTTGTTCTCATCATATAAATTGAATATATGAATAGAGTTGTAAACAAATCAAACGTTCAACGAACCGCTCTCGAATCGTTTGATGAAAAGTTCGTTTCTTAATTAAACAAACGAACGTGAACAATAATTCGTGTCTCTTAATAAAATAAACTAACATAAACACAAAGTTCTTTCATTCAATCTATGTTCATTTATGTTTGTTTATATTCGTTTGTTTATATCTGTTTAATTGTTCATTATGTTCGTTCATTGTGTTCGTTTAATGTCCATTTATTTATGTTTGTTGATGTTCTATTAACGATTGTTTACCGTCGCTTATGTTTGATTATGAATTAAATGAACCAACATAAACGTACGAACAAGACTAATTTCTTAACGAATGAACTTGAAAAGAAATTTTCATGTTCATTTATGTTCGCATTCATTTATTGTTCAGTTAAGGTTAAACGAACGAACATGACTATACCATCGTTCATGTTCGTTTGGTTCATTTACAACCCTAAATATAAACATTGAACAACAAACAAAGTTTAATATATTACTTATTGGACAGAAAATTAATACCACTCGGGAAGTGACCTCATTTCCCAAGTAGTATGTTACTCGTACGAAAACACATTTTGGAACGTACTATCCCGGCCTCATCCGTTTAGACACTCCCAAGAGAACCAAGACTTAACCAAGAATCTACGCATTCCTTCGTCATGCTTTCAAACGAACGCATACCTTTAATATTTGGCTTGTTGCAATAAGGTCTCATTGGCAAAACTTGTTGGAAGTTGGAAGTTAGATTTTTGTTTTACACCTTGAGTCGGTCCTTGTCTTTTTTTTTTAATCAGTATGGAGATTCAATGTGCGTCGGAGAACCTCAGAGAACCACAATGCATTGCAAGGAAAAACATAGTGGATAACGCAAGTGGATTGTGCATCATAACGAATCGCAAGTAAAAACATAGTGCATAACGCGGGAAGGATTGTGCATCATCGATCATGATGTGCATCACGCACAGTCTGAATCAAAAAACAAACGAATATCATGTACAAAAATTTCAACAATCATATATATATATATATATATATGCATACAGTTAATTACTGGAGAACAAAGATAGTTGAAACAATTCTATGCCATCAACAATTGTTTGTTGATCCGTTATTGGTTACAAAAAGTCAATTACCGGATAACGCTATCATTGAAGAATTAATGAAAATAATTGTATTTCTGATATTAATTACGAGTTGTACATACATGTTATCTGACAATGCGTCCAACAAGGGAGCTAAAAACGAAGCAGAACTATATGATAACAACAAAATTAGTGTAAGATGATCGATCGAGTTCTATTATTTTTCATTTGAACAAACGTACTCCAATTAATACAATACTTATTTCAATCAAACAAAAAAAATTGAGGTTTGATCGAGGTCTACAAACAAATACCATATATATATGCTATGCATGCCAAAAGTTCTTAATTTTAATGTGATGTTTTATCGGGTTATTGTTACTATGCAGCTTTGGAAAGTACGTGCAAGTGAAGAATGCATGCAGTAGTAATGAATTTACGTTTTCAAAGTTCATCGGTTAATATTGAACATGATTTAGGTTTAAGAGATCGAGTATCTTTTACAGAGTTTTGAAGATATATATATTTCGACTTAAAACCATTTTATTTTTATTTTTTCATAATTATATGTTTAAATTAATAATACAATACCACTTGTAAAAAATCATAATAAATGTGAAAGCATAAGTTTTTGGTTTCTTAAAAATTCACATGTGAAAAAATATGTATGAATTTGAACAGTGTGAACATACGTTCAGAATATTACAATTTATATACATGTACGTTTTGACCTATATCACATATATATATTTATATGTAATATTTTACAAATAACGTTGAATTATTAATTTAAAGCTTTCGTGTTTGTTGAAGTTTCTACAAAGTTTGGTTTGATGCTACATAAATTGATTTAGAATTTGATTTATTATATTCATAATAATACACATGATTCTCAATTATGTATGTCTTGAAAAACTCACGTACTTATAATATATTTAACAATAATTAATATAATTTAATTCCGAAAAAATGTTATCATAACTGTACTACTACGCAGATCTAAGCGTGTTTATAACTTAAAAAGATTTAATTTCTTTTAAAAGGAAATGTGTGTACATCAAAACTTGTATTAAATAAAGAAAATTTACGTAAATAAACCCTTGGATCATTTTTACGATTAGAACTCTAAATCATTTTTCATTACATAAAACACTTTCATCAGGAAAAGTGTATGATTTAGGCAACTGTTATCGGCTATAAAAGGTTGTTATGCTTACGTGACATACACATGACGTAAACATGGCAAACTCAAGTTACATGCATGGCGCATATGTGTTATTACTTGTGTAATTTTTAAACTAGATTTTTGCATAATAACCTTGAAATCGGTGACTTTTTCAATTAAAACCCCAACTTTTTTTCTCTCACCTTTATCCTTCCTTTTCCTCTACCTTCGATGACTCTGATGACTGCTCTCCTTTGAGTTTGTGTTCAAGGCTGTATTTTCGATTTGGTTTAGAGTTCTTCAGGTTTGTTTATGAGTTTTTTTAAAAATTATTTATGTTCTTCATAAACTATCAATTTTTACCCCTTCGACTCGAATTTTGTTTGTGTATGTTGTATCTAACTATAGTTTTGTGTTCATCGATCAGTTCATCTCGATGCAAAAATTTCAGATTTTGTGTTCACGAGTTACTTTTTAGGTTTCATTTTATGTTCTATTTTATCTATCTATGCTCCATTTTTAGCTTCTGATATGATCAGCCAAAGCATGCGGGGTTTGCTGGAGAAAGGTTCTCTGTCTAATAAACAAAATTATAATAAAAATTCATGTCATCAAAATGCAATCGGTGACGGTGTCGTCGCAGAAGGTCAAAAGCAATTTTATTTTTATTTTTTTTCTCCAAAACTATTATTTTCTCGATGAAAGACCCGTTTTTTTCAGTATCTACAACAACGACATTTTAAAGCATTTGCGACATTTGTCGCTGCTAAAGTGCATCTGCAACGATAGTGTGTCGCCGTTAAAAGTCATCGGTTTTAAACCTCTTTTTAGCTTCCAAGGTTTCACGTCCCCCCCCCCCCCCCCCTCTATCTCTCTCTAGCATTCAATCTGGCCACTCCTATTTTACGATGAACTTCAGTTATTTTTGCTACATTCACTGGCGAACAACCACCACCAAGTTTTCCGGTCATTTGCAAGAAGATATCTGTTCACGTGACTTTGTTCTTTCCGTTTTTTCCGGCAACCCACACAACCACGAACCAGTATGTTCTTATGCTTATTTTCTGGTTTTTTATATATATCTTATATTCTTTTGACCTCCATTTAATCTAGTCAACACCACAAAGATCTGATCCTGACACCTCCTTTTTCCGGTCACCCAACTCATTTGAGGTTGGTTTATTATTTTGTATGTAATGTTTAAGTTATTATTATGTGTTTAAGATGTGTTTAAGTGTATAACGTGGGTGTAATACGTGTTTTATATAGTGTGGGTTATATATATATATATATATATATATATATATATATATATATATATATATATATATATATATAGACACACACACAAGTGTGTGTTCAATGGAAAACCTATATGTATCGGAAAACCAAGAAACCACTTTATAACCATTGGATCATGTGCTGCATCACGCAGAAAGTCGATGCATCATGACGCGGAAATTATGATGCATTTGTGGTGGTGTATGTAGGTTTTTCGATGCATGTTGATTTTCCATTAAACTCTCCATTTTATATATATATATATGTGTGTGTGTGTGTGTGTGAGAGAGAGATATGAATCCTATGAGAAATTAAATATCTATGAGAAATGTGGGAAATGTCGAGTCAAAATAACATATATGTTGAATCAACATGTTATTTCGTGATTTAACAGTACGAGTTGAATCAAAATTGAAATGATCATTTTGTATTTGATTCAACATTTTTTGTTGAATCACAAGATAACATGTTGATTCAATATATATGTTATTTTAATTCAACATTTTTTCATATTTCTCATAAATAGTGTGTGTGTATTTTTATAGAAAATGAGAGGCATGTAATGTAATGATAATAAAGGTAGGATGAGAAATGGGAGAGGAATTGAAGTCATGGAAATAATGATTTGATTTAGTGCATGGTTTGGTTTCCCCTTAAACAAATTAATTCTAAACACAATTATTGTTAATAGACACAGCAACAACTCCTCGATCAGCTCCTTACTTCTTCTTCTCCCTAACTACCACTAATCTTTTTACTAGATTTTAATTTTAATTACTTCCTTCATCCATCACTAACCCATTAACTCTATCTTTTTATTTATTCCATTAATTAATATTATGTATATACTTTTTATGAAACTATGTGTTATCGCGAGCAGTGATCACCTAACACTCACTGCACGTTCTTTAAAACTAACATTTAATATTTAAACTGCATTTATTCTTATATATAATATATATATTTTTTAACCAAATTAAAATCTAAATATTTAATAATTAAATGGTTATAATATACTAACTGACGCTTTTAAATTTTGAAATAGTTTACTACAATAAATGTGTATAATTTTTATTTATGCAGTTATGCTTACTGTTTATAAAATAATAATTAAAATTCTATTAATTTTATTTGAAATTAATGTAATTATTATTATTAAATTATAAATACTTATTAATAAAATATTCAAATTCATATATTTACATTCTAATAAATAAATAGTTATTTGACATGTCACTTAATTATCTAGTCGTATTATATCTAGTTAAGTAAAAACATTTGGAGTTATAGAAATTTATGGTTAATTTTGTTTCTAAAAAATTATTGTATAGGTTATCAATCCTTAAAATAAAATTATAACATGCTGACAGTTCCTAGTGTAGATATTGACTTAAAAAGTCTCAATACGTCTTGTTGAATTGATGACTTCACTCTTATCATCATCGTCTGCATTATCTTTTTATCTCGTGAAACATCAAAAACCCAAAAAAAAAAAAAAAAATAGTAAGTATTACTACATGATCTTTTAAATCATATACCAAAAAATAAATGTTAAAAATTAATCAAAACTTTATCCAAGTCAAAGTTCATTCCAAAATACCTTTAAAAATAATTAAAACCTAATTCGATATCAAATCAAAACAAAAATCTTCTTGTATAAATATCGAAGAACAGAAAGATACTTGTTCGACTTTAAAACATTCCTCAATCAAAACTTTATAAATACGCAATATTTTAACTTTCGATTAATAAACACATATCCTTATGTTACAAGCGATTAGTGTTCAAACTAACAATTTGAGTTTTTCATCGATAAATGGATCTAGCCTTAGTGTAATATATTTACCATCATCGGGATTAAGTATATTCGAAGGAAGACATCTATATATTAGAAGTCTTTACTGAGTTACTGAATTCATTACATATACATATACTTGTGCGTATGTCATAACTTAACATTCAGTTTTGTATTTGTTTTGGAAATAAAATTAAACATTGAATCAAAACACATAAAATTCTAGTATAATTTGGTTTTTCTTTGTAAACCTTTAAGAAGATTATGTTAATGTTACATAGCTTCTAGAAATGAAGGGTTTGTACAGAAACCATGATTTCTTGTAGCTTACGGGAGGATTTAATTAAGTGATTTACTCAAATCTATCTATACTATTAAAAGAGTAACTATACTCATTTCACGTGAAGCCACGTGTCGTCACCATACATCGACACGTGGCAGTTATAAATTTTAAAAAGAATAAAGAAATTTAAATCAAATCTATTCAAATCTAATATAACCCACTTTTAAATTCAAATCAAATCAAATCAAACAAAATCTAATATACTATACTAACTTATTAATTAAATCTATCCAAATCTAATATAATCCACTTTTAAATTCAAATCAAATCAAATCAAATCAAACAAAATCTAATAATCTACTATCTTATTAATTATAAGATAATATAATAAAAGTTTAAAAAATATATGTAAGAAAATAATTACTCTTCATATATATTTATAAATATACAAAATTAAGGTCATAATAATAATATCACCTTATATACTTTTGTTTAAAAAATAATATTTATATCTTTATCTTTTTATTTATTATATATTATATATATTAAAAATATCCGCGTAACACGCGGGTAATAAACTAGTAATTAATAATTGATTAAATAATTAGGTTATTTCTTAACCACCAGCACCATCACAATATTCCACGTGTACTATACCAACATATGTAATTGATATTCCATTAACTAATTCAAGTTATGATTAAATTATTTGAAAAGTATATACCCTTTTCATCCTTATGTCATCCTCTCATCATATCATACATGCATACAATTTTAATTATTTAATACAAATTAATTAACCAATTTTAACTATTTTATATATTGTTATATATATACGTCCTTAATTTTCGTAATGGAATATGACCAAGGCTGACGTCCCTCCACATAACCTAGCTTAACATAATTTGTTTTTCTCCATGTTATTATTTCTTATATTTTATATTAATTAATTAATAATATTCAATCCCTTACCTAACTATATACAAATATTACTTAATTTATTCCAACATTAAGAAACCTTTTTTACCTGGTTTTGAACAAGACAAAGTCATGTTTTCATTGCAAAAAATTACGCAAGAATCTTAAAAGATTTTCAATTAAGTCTCTATTTTTTTTTTACAAGTCTTTAAACCAATTAAAATTTATAAAACAATCTAAAGGTAACTTGCAATCTGTTAAGCTAATTAACAGGTTACCATGCCTAACCTATTTTGCAAAAACCATCAATGTCTAAATTTTTTTTGTAATTATTTTTATTGTTATTGAAATTTTTTAATTACATTAAAATTACTTATTTACGATTTTAAATTCGTAAGATTTAAAATTATTTTTTATATTGAGTTTGAATTATTTATTTACTTTTAATTTCTGATTATTTATTAACGACTATATATTATATCATTGTTTACTTGCAATTATTATATAAACTCTTTTGAGTTTCCAATTTTCGATTAAAGAAAACGAACTATTATGATTTTTATATATTTTTTGACAAAAGGACATTTTTCATCCATGTGGTTTAATAGTTTACCCAGATTTAGTCCCTCAACCTTAATAATCCCAAAGTTCGTCCCTATTTTGTTAATTTTGTCTGGTTTTAGTCTCGATCTAGTCTGTTAAACTTAATGGATTAATCGTTAACTTTGTAATAATGACATTTTTATCATTTTCAACTATAACACTTTTAGGCATTATGGTTTTTTATTTCTCATTTATAATCTAAAATTTATTTTTATTTTCTTCTTTATAATTATATTTACTTTAGGGTAAATTACAATTTTCGTCCCTGTGGTTATATATAAATTATGGTTAGGATCATTTTCAAGTTAAAATTACAATTTCAGTACATATGGTTGTCATTTTGTTATGATTTTAGTCCTTTGACCAGTTTTTTTTTAAATGACCATTTTGCCCCTTTAACTTTGTTTCATTTTTGGTCACTGACTAATTACTTTTTTTTATATTATTTTAATTACTTTATCCTATTTTTATTTATTTGATATTTATTCTTTTTCTTATTGTTACAATTTAACTAAAGTATTATTATCTCAATATATTGTCTATGATAATAATTATTTGTTTATTTATTTGATATGTTCTTTTTTTTTATTAATTATTACAAGAAATAAAATTAAAATAACTTTATATATATATATATATATATATATATATATATATATATATATATATATATATATATATATATATATATATATATATATATATATATATATATATATATGGATTTGTATATATAAGTTGTATTATTATTAAAACTCACTTATCTTTAATTTATTTATTTTGTTAAGTGAATATGTTTTGATTTATTTTAGAATATATACATATACATATACATACATACATACATACATACATACATACATACATACATACATACATACATACATAAATACATACATGCATATACACACACACACACACATATATATATATATATATATATATATATATATATATATAAAACATTTTAACGAAATATATAATTCTTTTTACTAAAAATTTTATATGTACATAAACCGCATATGTTTAAAGGTAGTTAAACTTAACAAAATATATAAATTTGAAATATTATATGTATAAATTAAATTAATTTGTTAAATTTTGTTATAACTTCGTATGAAGTTTTTGTTATGGTTAATGGATTAAAACTTTGAGCATTTGTAATTTATATGAATATTAACTTTATGAAATAAATAAATTAGAATGGATTACACGTCAAATAATATATTTCGTTAAGTTAAAATTACATTGAACATATAATGTTATAGGAATATAAAAAATTAAAATTAAAATATAAAAATTAATACATATATGTATAAATTTAGACAAAAAATAGACTAAATTTATAAGTATTAATATAAAGTAGAGACAAAAGACAAATAAATTAAATGTATAAATAGTTAAAAACTTTTAAATGAAAAGTAACAAAATAAATAGATACCCTTTTAAAATATATATATATATATATAGATATTTCAGTATGTATTTAAAATTTATATGTAAGAACAATAATATTAATATTAATAACAATAACTAACAACAATACAATAATTTAAATTTAGTCATATACCAGTTATTTTCAATTACTACTATATTCATGTATATACTTAAACTATAACAAAATAATAATAATAATAATAATATTAATAATAATAGTACTAATAGTGTCAAATAAATAATGAAAATAAAACATATTAAATATTTTATTACTTCGGTTAAATTTTAATAGTAATAATAAGATAATATATTAAGAAAATGAAAAAAAAATGAAATACTTTGATTAGGGACCAAGAATAAAATAAAATGAAAGGGTAAAATCGACATTTCTAAAAGATATTGGAGAAAGTGACCAAAAGCAAAACAAAATTCTAACCATAAGTACTGTAATTGTAATTTTATCGTGAAAAGGACGGTAAACCATAATTTTGATATAACCACAAGGACGAATATTGTAATTTACCCTTTACTTTATTTATGAACACAATTGTTTTATTAATAAATATAATTCTTTTTTAGTATTCTACTTATATTTACTATTGTTAGTATTTTATTTATAAATATATTTTTTAACAACTAAAAAAATTTATTTTCTTTATTTATAATTAACATTACACATATTAATTAACATTGCAAAAGTTAGGGTTATGCATAGTATGATTTTCATATAATATAAAAACCATAACCGTAAATGAGCTATTTTGAAGACCTAAAACCAAAGTTTATGCGAATTTTTAAACCTTGTTTGTTTTCATTAAGAGACTCTTAAAACGGTCTGAAGTCTAAACTTCAGATCTAAAATAAATAAAAATTGTTTGTTTAGTTTCAAAATTAAGAGTTTGCAACATTTAAATTTTAATACTTTTTTAAGAGGGAAGATTGGGTCTGAAAAAGGAATTAAGAGGTCATTTATTTTATTTCTTGTTAATTTACAAACTCAAAAACTATTTATCATATTAATGTTTACAATTCCATTTATTCATTTGAGATGTTGATTAAAATATAAGTTGAATTAGTTCTAATTTAAAAATATTTATCATATTAATTATTATAATACAATTTTGTTTACTATAAATGCAAAATGAAAAGATAAATTGTACGTACGTAGTCAAAATAT
Organism: Centrapalus pauciflorus; assembly: GCA_020465985.1. NCBI lineage: Eukaryota > Viridiplantae > Streptophyta > Magnoliopsida > Asterales > Asteraceae > Centrapalus > Centrapalus pauciflorus. Next base: position 54,157 of record JAANYP010004045.1, read on the forward strand.
TAACTATATATATAATAACTATTGACGTACCCTAGGCATGCATATTCTTTTTATTTATGGGTGATACTATTCACATCTCATAAATGTCTATTTCTATCACATCTTTATTACTGTATTATTAGAAATCAGTTTTTTTTATAAATAATTAGCCAATAGAAAAATGACAGACTTTACCAGTTCAACTTTCAAGGTCAGTCTAAACCTTTTTTCTACCCCATCATGGGGTGTAAATAGACTACCCTTTATTTAATTACTTGTATTCTTTTAAAATTTCACCTAAAATGCAAAACTATACATATATCAAGCTCAAGTCTATTTTATTTCAATTCGTTAGTCTAGCATTCAATTCGAAGACATAATCTCCACACTAAACATATATATATATATATATATATATATATATATATATATATATATATATATATATATATATATATATATATATATATATATATATAGTGGGGGGGTTCAATGAAAAACCACAATGCACCTGAAAACTTGTGAAAACCGCACTGCACCACCACAAATGCGTCAAATTCCCCGCGTGATGCATCAAAATCCCGCGTGATGCATCAAATTTCCAGCGTGATGCATCAAATTTCTAGCGTGAAGCATCAAAATCCCGCGTGATGCATCACTTTATTACGATCATGCCACCGCGTTTTTCATGAAATGCATCAAATCGGACGGTATGTGTAGGTTTCCACAGTTTTCCGATGCATAGTGGTTTTCCATTGACCCCACCCCTATATATATATATATATATATATATATATATATATATATATATATATATATATATATATATATATATATATAGGGTCAGGTTCTATGGGGCACCTGTATGCATTGTACACTTTGGGAACCTGTATGCACCGTTAGATCTTGAATTTTAATGGTTCAGATTGTAGTGGCAAAAGGGTAATTAACTTGAAAATGGGTGCACGGGTGCATAACTTCTCGCGCTCGGAAGGGCAAAATCGGAAGATGCTTTAATTCAGAAAATATTCTATCCGAATCTAAACAAACATGATGCATCTTCATCCAATTTATTGGATTCGTCTTCAAACACGATGCATCTTCATCCAATTCAATTTCAAACATGATGCATTTCGACCATATTCATCCTCGTCTTTGTTCCATCAATATGCATCACCAAAATCGTGATGCATTTCGGCCATATTCATCCTCGTTTTTGTTCCATCATTATGCATCACCAAAATCGTGATGCATTTCAACATTTAAACGTGGATTTATGGGAAGGTGGTTGATCATTTTATTTATAAATGATAAATATTAAATTAAATTTTGTAATTTAACAATATATTATTAAGCAATCCCAAAATGCCCTTAATGCACCCTTTGTAAACAAGCAATGCATTTTTGGTTCCCATTTGGTTCCTGATGCATATGGTGCCCCATAGAACCTCAATCTATATATATATATATATATATATATATATATATATATAATTGGGTTCAAATGAGTACCACTAGTTTTGCGGAGTACCGGAGGTACCTCGCTTAAAACCATTTTTTTTGAAATTTTTTTTCATAATCATGTTTAAATTAATAATATAAGACTACTTGCAAAAAATCACACCTAAACACACACTATAACTATGTGAAACGTGCAAGTTCACATGAACTGCACTGTTGTGAATGTATATTCACAGCTAAGCATGTTCACATGAATTTTTTCACGTTCACATGACTTTTAAGACGCTAGAAAGTGTGAATGTGTGTAATTCTTTTACGAATAGGCTTATATTATTTGTATCTAAATTAATATGAAAAAAAAATTAAAAAAAAAACTTTTTTTCGGAGCATGTTCACATCTAAAACCCGTGTGTTCACTGGTACTCACGGTACTCTGCATTTTTTAGGTACTCACACGAACCATATTCTATATATATATATATATATAGAGAGAGAGAGAGAGAGAGAGAGAGGGGGGTTCAATTGAGCACTTTTATGCATCGAGGTACAAAAGTACCTATATCAACCATTAGATCAAAAAATTGTATGGATTAGATTAATGGCAAAAGGGTAAATAGTTAGACAATTTTATGCATCTTGTGCATTATAGAAACAAAGGAAGAAGGGCATTTTGGGGAATGTGCATACCTCATTAAATTTAATATTTCAACAAATAATCAAATAATAAATGCTAAATAAATTCAATTGATACATTTCCAAATTTAAAAAAATTACACAAATTCAAAAAAGATGATGGAGATCGATACATTTCATCGTTAATTGTGTTTATCTATGCATTGTGTTAAAAAAACGCATTTAACAAAAAAAAATACACAAATTCATTTATGTATCGTGTTCAACTTGTTCATCATTCTTTTATGCATCGTGTTTGTCGTTCATATTCATTCAGCTATGCATCATGTTCAACTTGTTCATCATTTATCTATGCATCGTCATTGTTCATCATCCATTTATGCATCATCATTTTCCGTTGTTCATCGTTCATCATCCATCTATGCATTGTCATTGTTCATCATCCATCTATGCATTATCATCATTCATTGTTCATCATCCATCTATGCATCATGTTCTTCATAATTTTCATCGGTTACCTCTCTTGTTCATGTTCATCATCATCGTTGTTCATCGTTAATCTTCGTCTTCAAATCATCATCACTAAGAAAAATCATGAAGAACACGATTAGAGAGAGAGAGAGAGAGAGAGAGAGAGAGAGAGAGAGAGAAATGAGGAGGAAAATGAGGAATATAGTTAATATGAGATTTTAATTCAAAATGTAACTCCTAATTATCATTTAATGATTTTTAGAAATAAATTAATTATCATGTCTTTAGTTTTCCCTAAATGCCCTTTGTGCACCCTTGGTGGATTATCCGATGCACAAAAGTGCCTCGAGGTGCCCCGATGCATAAAAGTTCTCAATTGAACCTCAATCTATATATATATATATATATATATATATATATATATATATATATATATATAGATTTAGGTTCAACAGAGTCCCTTCAAAAATCCAGTGTACCAATGGTACCCATCCAAAGCCACAAGATTAAATAAATCAATGGTTGTGATAAAAAAATGTTTTCCATGCGCGTCCCCCCCTTTTTTTTGGCTGGAAGGGTATTTTCGTAATTACAGCGACCATTCACATTACTTAATTCATCATTCACATTAATTGATCATTCACATTAGTTAATTGATCATTCACATTACTTAATTATTCATTCACAACACTTATTTGATCATTCACAAGAATTATTTGACTATTTACAATTCTTTTACACTTATTTGATCATTCACAATAATTATTTGACTAATTAATCATTCATATTACTTAATTGATCATTCACATTACTTAATTGACCATTCACATTACTTAAATGATCATTCACATTACTTAAATGATCATTCACATTACTTAATTAACCATTTACGTTACTTAAATGATCATTCACATTACTTAATTGATCATTCACCTTAATTAAATGATCATTCACATTGCTTATTTGATCATTCACATTGGTAAAATAATATCAGCACAACATGTGAATCTGAGCATTGTCAGCTACTAACAAACAGTAACAAGATTAATGACAAATAGTAACAATGATCATTCATGTAACGCTCAAATTCTCAAATCTATCAAACATTAATAACATCAACCAATGTGAATGATCATTCAGCTAATGTGAATGGCCATTCACATTAGGAAATTTACCATTCACATTGGTTGTACCATATCAGCACAGCATGTATGCTGTGCATCGTCAACTACTAACAAGCAGTAACAAGTAATGACAAACAGTAACAATGAACATTCATGTAACGCACAAATTCTCAAATCTATCAAACATTAATAACATCAACCAATGTTAATGATCATTCAGCTAATGTGAATGGCCATTCACATTAGAAAATTTACCATGCACATTGGTTGTACCATATCAGCACAGCATGTATGCTGTGCATCGTCAACTACTAACAAACAGCAACAAAATTAATGACAAACAGTAACAATGGTCATTCATGTAACGCTCAAATTCTCAAATCTATCAAACATTAATAACATCAACCAATGTGAATGATCATTCAGCTAATGTGAATGGCCATTCACATTAGTAAATTTCACCATTCACATTGGTTAAATAATATCAACACCTTACATTAGTCCTGTTAATTGTCAACTACGTTTTGTGAATGATCAATCTTCTAATGTGAATGGTCATTCACATTAGGTAAATGTCCATTCACATTTGATGAATGACGAGAACAGCAATGTTAGACTTCTTCTACATACCATCAATGTTAAATGTATTTAAGTAATGTGAATGGTCAATTAAGTAATGTGAATGATTAATTAAGTAATGTGAATGATCATTTAAGTAATGTGAATGGTCAATTAAGTAATGTGAATGGTTAATTAAGTAATGTGAATGTTCAAATAAGTGTACAAGAAGTATAAATAGTTAAATAAGTGTTGTGAATGATCAATTAAGTAATGTGAATGATCAATTGACTAATGTGAATGATGAATTTAAGCAATGTGAATGGTCGCTGCAATTACGAAAATACCCTTGGTACGCTGGATACGCTGGATTTTTGAGGGGACGCTGTGGAACCAAATTATATATATATATATATATATATATATATATATATATATATATATATATATATATATATATATATATATATATATATATATATATATATATATATATATATATAGAGGGAGGTTCAATGGAAAACCACAATGCACCTGAAAACTTGTGAAAACCGCACTGCACCACCACAAATGCATCAAATTCCCCGCGTGATGCATCAAATTCCCCAAATTTCTCGCGTGATGCATCAAATATCTCGCGTGATGCATCAAAATCTCGCGTGATGCATCACCTTATTTACGATCATGTCACCGTGTTTTTCATGAAATGCATCCAATCGGACAGGTGTGCATAGGTTTCCATAGTTTTCAGGTGCATAGTGGTTTTCCATTGAACACACCCCTATATATATATATATATATATATATATATATATATATATATATATATATATATATATATATATATATATATATATATATATATATATATATATATATATATATATATAAAAGAATCAAACTCGATCTTGATTATAATAAATGACACTATCTAATTTGTATGAGGTACATAGGATCGAGTGTGAAGATGATTTAGATCGACATTTATGTTTACATTTGAAGTTAATATAAAAACAAATTCTAATTATTAAAATCTGATAAAAATATATATTATGAATTATGAGACTACGTACAGATCGTTTTGAGGGGTTTAATTGCTTAATTATACAAGTTATATTTTAAGCTAACTTTGAAAAGATTGTAATAACTTAATATGGCGTGTGGGAATTGGAAAAAGCTTGGAATTTTGCGTCTAAACTTTTTGAATCTCATGCATATATAAATCAATCAATCCAATATACTAATCATTATTATTATTATTATTATTATTATTATTATTATTATTATTATTATTATTATTATTATTATTATTATTATTATTGTTATTGTTATTGTTATTATATAAATTAATTAAATAATTGAAGTAAAGTGTCACCTCTTTGATCAAGTATCAAACTCAATAAACACATGAAACAAAAGAATTTTTAGAGCATTGTGGCCCGTAAATGGACTATATATTAATTTCTATTATCATTGATATTCTATTCTTAACGTTCATAATTTTAATTGTTAACTTATTTTAAACTCCTTGACTAAATAATTATTTTGCAATTTTAGCTTGTATACCTTATCATGGAATTTTATTTTGTAAGTATACTTGTAATATATAATTATTTTCTTTAACTATTTTATTATTCATGTATTGCATTGTTATTTTTGATTAAAAAATATTTACATAATCCATAAATGCTAATAAATTAATAAATGTATCAATCTCTCGTGAAGCTACTTCTTTATCACCGACATATGGCAGTTACATTTATTAAAGATAGCAAATAATATTTAAATTATATCTATTCAAAAATAATATAATGTGTTTTTAAATTCAAATCAATCAAACAAAATCTAATTGACGTTATTTCGATACATCATATTTTTAATTTTTTATAATTTTGTTATCTTTTAATCTTAATTAAATTCATATAAAATTAAATCTAATATTAAATTATCATTATTTATTTATATGTTTAACTAAGAAATATATCAGCATCAGTTTAATCTAGATAAATGTAACATCCCATTTTTGAGATAATTGCGTGGAATTATTTTAGTGGATAATTAAATAATTATATTTGTGTTGGACCAATGAGATCCCGAGTAGTGGATTGATACGTGTCGGGTTATGAGTTACGTGTTATCGGGTAATTAATTTGGTGGATTTAATTTATTGGCTCATTTATTTTATTATTATTGCGTGTTCCAATTAAATTCCGTTTCGTGGATTTAACGTGTCAAAATTGAGTGATACGTGTTTTCGAGCTAATAATTAGCGGATTAATTATCTCCTTGAGATCGTGGAATTAATTGGGTCCTAATGATATAATTTGTGAAAAAGTGATATCGGGTTCGGATTTATCGGGTTCGGGACTTGCTTAATTGAGGGATTGGATATATGTGAATGTCTGTGGCTTTATCCTCTTCATTTCCCTTATCCTCTTCCATTTCTTCTTATCCCTAATCCCAGAGAAAAATCTGAAGGTGTAAGTGTGTGTGTTTGTGTGGAGCTACAGCAAAGAATTGAAGCTAATTCCCATCATCTTCTTCCTTCTCCCTTTGTGTTTTTGAGATCTTGAAGGTAAGAACCCATGATTTTGGTAGCTAAAATCTTGAGATATGTTGTATTATGTTGGGGAATTTGATCCTTGTAGTTATATGGGTCGAATATGATTGAGTTATGTGTGTTTTGTTGCTGAAAATCGGGTGAGGAGGGATTAAATCCCCTGGTTCGGCTATGGAGTTCGAAGGGCAAGATTCTGCTGTCTGGCAAAAGCGCGGCGCGCAAATTGCAAAAGCGCGGCGCGTTTTCTGATCTGCAGAAAATTTCAATAGGGTCAATAAAAGAGAGTTTTGAGTCGTTATTTGGTCGAGTCCCTTCGAGATATTATTGAATTGAGTTATTTGGGATATTGGGTCTCAATAGGAGTTCCGAAAAAGGGTTTCGGGGATCGATTGTCCGTTCGGGGATATGTTTCGGGATTAGTTTAATTGCGATAATTATGTTGGATTGAGTTATGTTTGATTAAATTGCGTGGCTATCGAGCTCGTGTTAATATGTGAGACCCGTGATGTGTACAGGTTCTAACCGATCGCGTGCCGAGCCGCATTGAGAGTTCCTAGTTTTCAAGTCGGAATCGGCTAATCGGTGAGTACCCGAGTTCTTTTCTAAACCCCGGGATCGTTTTTGCGAGTCATAACTGTGTAGCTGTTAGTGTATGTGTATATTGTGCAATGTGTGTGAGACAGGGACGCGGGAGCCAGGTATGATTCTATCTACCACATACGTGCTATGCGTATTTGAGTTGCAGGTGTCCGCGATATGTGATCGCGCAGGCTGACTGTCCCTAACCAGTCATGAGATATGAGACTGTATATACAGTAGTGATATTGCCAGGTCGCTCCTATGCCTATTGTGAGCTAACCGCTGCTGTGTGCGGTTAGCTGGGGAACGGCGTCCCCTTTTGAGCAGAGATATGTGTTGTGCATCGAGTTGCACCTATGTGTTGAGATATTATTGTGTTGTGCATCGAGTTGTACATATGTGTTGACATATTACTGTGTTGTGCATGTTATATGTGTTATCGTGCAGAGTCTAACCCTCGAGTACTCACGAGCTTCCGAGCTTACGTATTCGAGTCTACCATGTTCAGGGTATCAGGAAAGAGATTGGTAGCCGGGTTTGCTGAACAGGGAATTGCGGACAATCGAGGACGGTGCATCTGCCTTGCTAGGGATTATGTTAGTGTTGGCTGTGTTAGCATCTTTTGGGGATGTTGTAATCTAGTGGATTATGTGTTAATGACAATTATGTGAAAGTTTAAATTATCAGTGATTTCGAGTTATCCTATGACATGTGTTTAATGGAGTATTGAGATGTTGCCACTTGTGTATTGTATTGACGTGGCATTTCTGAGCTCGGGTAGGGTGTTACAATAAAATTTAAATCAACATCCAAATTATATCTTAAAAATATAAATTTCACTAAAAAAGATAGATACAACATTGTGATTTTTAGTATGAAATAAAATAATTTATTATTATCTTTATGGTGAAAGGTGAAGCTGACATATGTTAATAAGCGTTCTTCTTTATTTTATATGTGTGTGTGTGTGTGTGTGTGTTGTGAACATTGTAAACGACCATAAAATAGTTTTAAATCTTATGAATCTTATTGCAGATATTTTGAACATTTCTGTTAACCTATGAATTTTGATAGATTATATGAATTTTATTGAATCTTATAAATTTATCGGATCTAATAAATATTGTTGAATTCTATCAATATTGTTACAAATACTGTTATAATCTTTTGAATATTATGAATCTTGTTGCTCACAATTCTATAAACCATTTGAATAATATGAATTTTGTCACAAACACTTGTTGATATATATGAATGTTTACATATATTTATTTATTTGTTTACAATATTCACAACGAATAAAGTGTTAATAGTAAATCAAATCCCTATATGTAATATGTGTCTATGTGGATTTGTAAACTTCAACAATAGTATATTAGGCTGCCACACAACTCTATTTTTTATTTTTTAATAATATAAAACTGTTTTTCTATTATAACTTTTAATATATTTTGTTTTATAAAATTTTAATATGTCATTATTATCTCATTATTTTTATTAATATTTTGACATAAAATTTGTTATCGTCCGAAGTAATTTAAAATAATGAGTTTCTATAATAATTTTAAAAATTAAATTGCAAATAGTTTAACAACCTGTCAAGAAGCTCTAGTTCCTTTCCTATTACAACTTTTAATAATTTTACAAAGTTCGAAAACATCGTTATGATCATATTGTTTCTATCTACATTTTGATATAAAATTTTGTTTCTATCTATACATTTTGATATATAAATTTACTTTCATCCAATTATCTAAACAATAATTTTTTTATGATATATATATATATATATATATATATATATATATATATATATATATATATATATATATATATATATATATATATATAATAAAAGAGAACATCAAACGTCACGTGTCAGCTTCTTGTTTAATCAGAAAAGATAAATACAACTTATTATTTTAAAAAAATAAAATATAATCAATTTATTGTTATTTTATTTAAAATGATAAATATACTCTATCATTTTTTTAATCTATAAATAATAAAGGATAAATACAATTATTATTTTTTAAAAAAAATAAATACATTCTATTAATTTTTAAATATTAATTTGTAATAAAATATATAAGTATTATATTATATATAAAATAAAATCTTAATTTGTATCAATTAAAAAATATTAAATTAAAAATAAAAAACTTATATATAATAAAAGAGAACATCAAACGCCAAGTGTCAGCTCCTTGTTTCATCAGAAAAGATAAATACAACTTATTATGTTTTAAAAATAAAATATAATCAATTTATTGTTATTTTATTTTAAAAGAATAAATATACTCTATCATTTTTTTAATCTATAAATAATAAAGGATAATACAATTATTATTTTTTTTAAAAAATAAATACATTCTATTAATTTTTAAATATTAATTTGTAATAAAATATATAAGTATTATATTATATATAAAATAAAATCTTAATTTGTATCAATTAAAATACATTAGCTTAAAAATAAAAATTTTAAAAAAAATCATAAAAAACAGCTACCATTTATATCAATTTATAAATATATATTCTCTATAAATAAGTTTTATTCACGTGAGACATAAACTAGTATTTTTAATATAGTATGACTATTTAGTTTTCTATTATATTTTTACTATATGTTGTCTTAAAAATATACGAACGTACTATGATTATCATCACATTGTTTTCATCTCTAACTATTTTTAGAATAATAAAAATTTATAACTTTGTGTGTGTATTTTATATATGTATAACGGTTTTATTCTTTTATGATGATTTTTTTACATAATTTATTTATAAAAATTACATTGTTTCTATGTACATTGCAATATAAAATTTTTCATTGGTTGGAATATAAAATATCGAGTTTTTAAATTCTATTATAACCTTTAGTATAATTTATTTCATAAAATTTCAAACGTACCTTTATGATCGTGCATTTTTTATGCACATTTTGATATAAATCCTATGGTCCAAATTATTCAAAAAATAATAATTTTTTAATATTTTTTTTATTCTTATATGATATATCGATATATAACTATTGTGATTTTCTATCATCATCTTTAATATATTTTGCTTTATTAAAGTTTGAATATACTATTAATATCATATTGTTTTTATCTTTATTTCATATAAATTTTATAACCATCAAATTATTTTTGAAATAACAATGTTGTATTATTTTTTATTTTTATAGGATATATGCACGTTTTTTTTATTTTATGTTGCAAAGATTCAAATATACATCATTATTAATTATCACATTATTTTTATTATATTGTGATATAAAATTATTACTAACAACTTATAAAATATCAATTTTTATAATGCTAACCCTTTAATATACAACTATTTTATTTTTTTATTTTATCATTAAATATAGTTATATTTATAAAAAAATTGGATAATACCCATTATTGCAATACTTTTTTTTTGTTATTTTAAATTTTCAATTAATCTTTTTGGATATAAATGTAAGTTAATAATTTGACAAAGTTAATTATCACATTTAACAAAAATGAACTTCTCAGTTTTTTGTTAAATTCATTTTAAAGGTTTTCAGGATAGCTTTGTAATCGTTATAAAAAATATTTTGTATTATTCTATGTTGGGGTTTTATCGATTTGTTTAAAAATAACGTTTTCAATCCTGCTGCAATTAATACACGGTAACAAAAACTAGGTACGAATATAACGCATTCATGGGCTTTTTTCAATGAACGGCGAACTAAACTACTCATACTCCTAAACTAGGCTTTTGTCTCAAATGGGACTTCAGAACTTACTTTCACCAACTAAATTTCAGCTTGTTTTCGACGGGAGTCAAACCGGGACCTCTCACTTACATATCACCGTCGTACCGAATGAGTTAAATCTCATTGGTAATTAGAGGCTTAGTTGCATTATCAAATATGAACGGGCTACTAGCCTACTATATATGAAGTGTTATTTTTATAGCAGCAAAATTAATTATACTGATCTGAGAAACTAAAAGACATACAATCCTCACCAACAATATAGAGCGACCAAAGAACAACACTAAATGCCCAAAAATAAACTAATTAAGGTGAAATTGGTTTACGAAATACAATTCCAAAGAATTAAAATTAAAATTTTAGTTATTAATTAATATGGTTGATGATGAAGGTAAAAGATAGTTTTTAGTATTAGTTAGTGATGTAGTTAAAATCTAATTCATGTACGTAAGGGTTGAAATTTGAATTCATGTATGATTTGTGAATAATGTCAAATTCCTATAAACAATAAAATTTGATGTAAAATACATAAAATTTAACCATTGACTTTACTTATCAAAAATTCTATACAAACTAATTGTATTTAAATTCTAATCCATCGAAATATGCCAAATAAAAAAAAATAACATAAAAACCTAAAAGATAGACGATCATCATATTAAAATCAAACTGAAGCCACACTATTAAAAGAACCTAGCTAGGAATTGATATACTTATGGACATCCAGATTATGGGATTCTCTAAGGGTGCGTTTGATACAGAGAATTAAGGATAGAGAAATGGAAATAAGAGGAATTCTCATGTTTTCCCATGTTTGTTAACATGGGAATTACTCTTATTTCCATTTCTCTATCCTTAATTCTCTATACCAAACATAGTGTAACTTCGTTGTGCGCATAATCTCTATATATATCCACCCGAAACTAACAAATTAGACCAAAGTATCTAGACAAGATTGTTGAAGAGAACTAATATGAGAATCAACAATAAAGATCAAGTGTTTAATTGAAAAATCTTATGGATCGAAGCACTTACACCAAAACCTACTCTACATATACGATGAAAGTATTGATGGAATCCTATGGATCCTAATCACATAAAAATACCAAACTTTGTAAATCTTAATCGATACATTGTATGTGTGCAATCATCAAGTGGCGGATCCAGAAAAAATCTTCGTTGGGGGAATGAGGTTTTATAAGGTATTCGTTGTGTTGATTTTCCGGAACACATAGGCTAAATTTCGTCAAATTTACGCACATCGTTGGGGGCCTTTCCCCCACTTCTTTGTATGTGGATCCGCCCTGCAATCATGTAAACATGATGAGTTCCATAACAGAAATCCGAAGTTATAAAGAACTAATGGTGCGTTTGATAAGAAGAATTTAATTGAATTGATTTACAAGCTTAGTTTTTCATAGGATGTCACAATCAATTCTCAAGTAAACGACGGTGAAATATTGGTTTTTATTGTAAATATCATTTTTTTAGTTTTCTCCTTAACATGGAGAGAATCAAACAGAAAGAGAATTGAGATTATATTGATTTTTCTTCATTCTATGTGTCAAATCTTAATTGATATGTTATGGTTATTTGTCAACAAAGTTTGTGTTATGGTCATTTGTTAACAAAGCTTGAAAACTAAGACAATTTCATTTTCTTCATTTTCTTCGTAGAGGTTCAATGTAAAACCAAAATGTATCGGAAAACCTCCATGCACCACCACAGTTGCATCACAATTCCCGCGTGATGCATCAAATTCACGCGTGATGCATCGACTTTCTGCGTGATGCATCACCTGATCCAATGACTATAAAGTAGTTCCCGGGTTTTCGAATGCATATAAGTTTTCCATTGAACTCACCCCTATACGTACACACACACACACATATATAGAGGGGGGTCCAATGGAAAACCAACATGCATCGGAAAATCTACATGCACCACCACAAATGCATCACAATTCCCGCGTGATGCATCATTATTTCCACATGATGCATCAAATTCTCGTGTGATGCATCGACTTTCTGCGTGATGCATCACATGATCCAATAGCTATAAAGCGGTTCCCCGGTTTTTCGATGCATATATTCTACACACACATATGAAAATACTTTTACAAATAACATGACTCTACTAAAACACATTGTATGGATGTCATGTAAAGAAAAATCGACATAACTAATAGATGAATATATGTATATAGTCTTAATATTCGAGTAAATTTCCATTTTATAACATGTTACACAACATATTGGATAAATAAAGTATCTATTGCAATTGGTAAATTTATGAAAATGCATATGCACTGTGTTAAGTATGAACTTCAAGGTTTAGGAGGACTAACCAACTTCATATAAGTTATATAACATGTGTTTTAGTTAGCTTAAGATGGACTAATTTATTAATTAGATTAACCCTTTTCTTTATACAAAAAGAAACATATATATCTTCTTGATGTCCCTTTTTCCATATTGAAATTGCAAAGGAATCTACATAAAGTAGCTTTAGGGGAAAGTGTTCAATTATTTTCTATAACTTTTGATATTTCTTCTATTTTATATAGATTTATCTTGTTTTTCGTAGGGACCATGCAGTTCATAATTAAAGATGACAAGAAAGAAATCATGCGAAGAACGTTCTTAATTAGTGTTGAGTAGCTAATCATGTTCATGAAAGGGCATGCTCGATATCAATAATGCATGTATCGAATGTCTGATTAACATATATACTCGTATATATATGTGGTGAGTTCAATGGAGAAGTTCTATGCATCGAAGAACCTTGGAGAACCACAATGAATCGCTAGAAAATCGTAATGCATCACGTAGAAATCGATGCATCACGCGGGAATTTGATGCATCACGAGGAAATAATGATGCATCACGCGGGAATTGTGATGCATTTGTGCTGGTACATGGAGGTTCTTCAAGGTTATTCGATGCATTAAGATTCTTTATTGAACTCACCCCTATATATATGCTTGTATATGTGTGGATGCATGTGACTCCAATGTGTGCACCTCTTTAAGAAATCGATCAGCGTGAAGAATGTAGGCAACGCGACTTCGATCTTAATTGTAATCATTCGATCTATAGTACGTATTTTCTTGGGATTATATTCTTACACAAATTCTTGAAGACCTAAGATCATAAATTCATATAAACCCCACATGTTTATTGCATTACCAACCTCTCCTTTTCGAAATCTGATGTGATTGTGATTGATCGGTTTGAACGTTCTCATTTTAAAAGTGAGTTGAAATAAAATAATAGAAGCAACGGTTAACAGCAACATACATATATGTTAGTCTACTTTTAATTTATAAACCACCAACCGCTATGAAAATTGCTTAGGTGCTATTTGTTTTTCAATAAGTTAAATGTCTGAAGTCTGAAAATCACATCTGAAATTAAAAGGTGGTCTTAAGATCTGAAATTTAAAATTAAGAGGTGAGCTTAAGATTGTTTGTTTCGTAATATGAAACATTTGAAAAATATTACTGTAAAATATTATATCTGATTAATTATATATTATAATTGATTAAGTTATATAAAAAAATATTAAATTATAATAATAAGAAGATAAATATTTTTAAGTTAGAATTAACAAAACTTATATTTTAGTCAACACCTCAAAAAAGATATCTGAAATTATAATAATTAATATGATAAATAGTTTTACGGTTTTTTAAACAAAAAATCAAAAAAGAGACTACTTAATTTTCTTTTCAAACCTAAGGCCTAAGCATCCCTCTTAAAATTAAGAGGTAAATTCAGAAGTTGTAACCTTTAATTAACTCTGAAACTAAACAAACGTTCTTAATTTATTCTAAATATGAAAAACAAACAATACCTTAACATGTATGTGATCCATCTAATGAAAGATTTTGAAGAGAATGAAACAGAAGGTACCATCTATATATCTTTAATCTATGATATATAAATACTATTAAATGAGTAACAATTTGATACTTGTCATCTTCTCTTTTGATTTTTGATTTTCTCAATTTTCCATATCACTTACTACAATCTCATTTAAAATTAAATCAAATCAAATCTATTTTACTAAGTTTAAGTCAACTAATTTAATAATTAATTAATCGAAAGTATATAAACTTTAAGTTATTATTATCATTTATATATTATAAATATTTATTTTTAAATGTTATTATTAAGTCAACCAATTAGTACATGAGTACTAACCTACTGTAATTAGGGGTGAGCATGGGGCGGTTCGGTTCGGTTTTTGGCCGAAACCGAACCCAAACCGAAATTTCCGGTTTTTGAAATGGATAAACCGTTCGGTTTCGGTTTTTCCCGGTTTCGGTTTTTCGGTTTTCCGGTTTGGATTACCGGTTTTTCGGTTTGCACCCGTGGGTTTTTTGGTTTTTGGTTTTTCAAAAACGGTTTGGTTTTTGGGTTCAAACCCGAAAAATCTTAGACATTTTTTTACTAAAAAATGAATTTTTATTTACTAAACTTATGTTTTTCTTTACTAAAGTTAAGCACTATTTGATAAATCACTAAAAAACAATTGTTTACGTTTGAATCTTTAATCGACTTATGTGTTAGTTTGATACTTCGAATTGATAAAATTGGATATTAAATATTAATTTAGTTGTTTTATACTCTAATTTATTAAATTTACTAACTTATGCAGTTTAAGTAATTTCATCATGTAGAAATATAATAATAATGTTTATACCAATTAATTAGCATTCTCTACTTCACATATAATTAAAATAAGCATAACTATTAATAATGTCAATTAATTAGCATTTTAACATCATAAATATCAATTATATATATAATTGAAAAATGTTTCCTTTAATATAGGAGTAGAACGTAATATTAAATATGAGTGAAAGTATAAATAACTCAATAAATATATATAAAATATTTATAAAAATTAAATTTATTTAAAAACCGGTTCGGTTCGGTTTTGAGAGGGAATCCGAAAGGTTTTTTCGGTTTCGGTTTTTTTGGTTTTTCGGTTTCCCGTTTTTTCGGTTTGATTTTCCCCTGTTTTTCGGTTTTTTGGTTTTCCGGTTCGGTTTTTTCTCACCCCTAACTGTAATTACCATAATTAATCGTAAGTGTACTCAATGGTTTGGATTCCATAATCCATGTGACAATATACTCGTTTTATATTAGTTCTATCCAACTTGTAAACATAAATTGACCACATAATACGAATCACAAATCCTTGAACCAAAACCAATCAATGTTGTCATTGTTGTGTGGTTAATTAACCATTTAAAGGTTTAATTACCGGCTCAATTTCAATTCAGCAGATTCGTTGAATAACAATCCGTATGATCCATCTTATTACAAAAATAAGTAGAATAAGACCTTAAATAGGGGATATGCTACTAATAAGTATTTATTCATAATATGATTCAAATACAAATTATATATATTTAATGCTGACGGAACAAAGAATAAAGTCTGCTCCACGTGGCACAATTATAAAAGTCTGATCAGATCTCGAATTGATTTCAGCTATTTAAAATGAGAAATTTTCTATTATATGTTAACGTAACACGCTTTCAACCATTTAAATTCATTTTTTTCCATTTTATGCTCACGTGGTACAACGACGACCATTGAAAATACTTGATAACAGACAATGCAAAAAAATTAGGGATTATATTGCAACTATGATATTAACTATTAGAAATAAAAAGTAACTACATTAAAACTAGGGTAAATTACAAATTTCGTCCCTGTGGTTTATTAAAAATTATGGATTAGGTCCTTTAACTTTAAAAATTACATTGACAGTCCTTGTGGTTAATATTTTGTTACAGATATGGTCTCTTGGTCATTTCAAATGACCATTTTACCCTTACTATTTTAATAATTATTAATAATGTTGTTTTAATTATTATTTCTATTAGTATAAAATAATAAAATAATTCAAAATAATTTTAAAAAACATTAAAATTAATTTAGTGTAAAACACATGAAAATAAATTTATAAAATATTTTTAAAGACATACGAATAATTATTATTATCAATTAAAAACTAAAAAATAACGTTTTGAGTTTAGTTTTTTAAAATAAAATGTAAACCTTTTGTAAATCGTAAAATAAATTATTATTATTAAGTATTCATTTTTATCCATTTTATACCAAATGATTTTTAATAAAGATTAAAACGTCTATGAAACATATAAATTGTTAGTTCATCATTTTGATAATTATAAACTAAAAAACAAAATAGTCTTTTAAAGGTTTTCATGAATAATAAAATAAAAAAAAAATAAACATTTTGATGAACAATAAAAAATTTGAAGTTTTTGGAGTTTTTGATAGTTTTGTATAACTTTTCTAAAAACATTCAAAAAAAAAAATAACTTTTCAAAAAATGTTTACAAATTTTAAACTTTTCAAAACAGTTAAAGTTTTTCGAAATATATTAAGTTTTTGAACATTTTTTTCAAAATGTTTAAACTATAAAAACGTTGTTAAACGTTTATTGGAAGTGTTAAAATGTTGTTTATGTAAAAATCTTATAAACGTCAAAAAAAAAATTAATACTTTTTGATAATGTATACATTTATTTATTTTTTGATTCATAAAAGGTTTACTTTTCTTTAAAGTAAAAATATAAACTCAAAACTTTATTTTTTTAGTTTTAATTAATAATAATTCTTATGCATTTGTCTTTATTACTATTTTATTATCCAAATTTATGTCTTTTAAATTAAATTAATTTTGCAGGTATTTTAAATTTTTTAGATTAGTTTATTATTTAATAATAATAGAAATATCAATAAAAACAACATTAATAATAATTATTAAACAAGTAAGGGTAAAATGGTCATTTTAAATGGTCAAAAGGTCAAATCCGTAACAAAAATTCAACCACAAGGACTGTCAGTGTAATTTTTAAAGTCAAAGGATCCGATCCATAAATTTTGAAAATTAGTTGAATAATGTGCGTTAACTTTTATAATAAAAACTTCATTATTCTTATAACTTAAGTACTTGAATTCTATATTATTTCATAAATTTACATTGTTAAAAGATTGTATTTAATAAAAATATCTGAGTAAAACTTCTATGGACTGTACGAATTTTTTTATTAAAAATTATTATGACATCTTTCAATTTATTATTTTAGTAAAATATACAGTACACGTTAGCAGAGAAAATAATATACTTGCATCGATTTTTAATTATCACATTAAAGTTTAATAATTTCTTTTGATAATTTTTAGTTTTTATAATTAAATGTTTTTTTCATAAAAGAACAAATCGATCAGGTATCATTTTTTTAAATTCAATCGATAATATCAGAATAATTGAAGTTAAAGTTCTTATTATTAGTAGTATATATGGTAATTTAATTTTAAGATATATCAATTATCTAACATTATGATTATCTTTATAAACTTTTTTGATTTTTTTAAGGATGAAATCATGATATATTTTGATAAAATGTAGAATCAATGTTTTTGTAACAGGACCAATCTTTTAATAATTTAAAAAACTAGACTGCTACGACAAACATAATTATATATTTAATTAGGTATTTTAATTGTATTCCATGTTTGCTTTCTTACTAACAAAAACAATGATCATGAATTCATAATTAGGTTAAATAAAAAAGTCTTTCAGCTTTTTTATGAGAATCAAGAGAAAAGAATCATAGAAAAGCCTAAAATGAAAAGGGGATGTGGCTTGAGAAAAATGTCGCACTACGCTTTAAAGAGTAAAAGTTATATTAGCAAACCCCTTATAAATTGAGAGCAGACAATGAAATTTTACATCGTTCTTTGATCGATTTAACAATTGTTATGAAACCTGGTCGGATTAGATCAAATTGGTTGATTTTCAGATGGTTTAATGTAGCCAAATCAAAGAGTTGTTTTTTCCTATTATTCACATTTGGACCGGTATAACTGGTCTATTACAGCTTAAATAAATTGAGTAGAACTCATGGATGAACATACAATATATCGTTGTAAAATCTTGTATTTGAGTGAATTTTTAGTACATTTGACCTAATATTTGGGTTTTATATATTCTAAAGTCGCATAATGATTTTGTTATCTTGGATTTTGTTACCAACGACCTTATGATGTGAAAGTTGACCAAAAAAGTTTAAATCATTTTTTAACCAATTTAACCGACTTTCATGAAACCCAACCGGATTAGACAAAATCAGTTGATTAATGTAGCCAAGTCAATGAGTTTTTTTTTCGTATTTTACGCTTAATTCGGTATGATGGGACTGTTACAACTTTAATAACTTGAGTAGAATTCAGGACGAACCTACAATATATCGTTAGAGGTCAAGCGACCCTGTAAATCTTGTATTTGAGTGAATTTTTAGTTCGTTTGACCTAATATTTTGGCTTTTTATATTTTTTAAAATCGTATGATGATTTTGTTATCTTGGGTTTCTATATGTAAGTGTTTTTAATCTTTTAATTTTGTTTGAAAACCAATGTGAGACACAATTAAATTAAAATAATATAATAAAGAATCATAAAAGATACTAATACACGAGGAATCTGCAATCCTACATCATCTGGATAAAGAAAACTAGGTTACAAAGTCCTTATAAAGACATCTTACTTTTCATATCCATTTAGGACAAGAAATTATAATTAGCAAGCCATTGTAATTGAAGAAGATAGCCAAAAGAAATATATATATAAGAAGAGAATACTTAAGTGTCAGAGCTTCACAACGAATAATAATTCTTCTTATATGTAAAGTATATTTATAATGATATATGTGATATGAATATATAAAAATTATTATTTAAGTGTTTATTCATTAAACGTTTTATAATTATAAGTATGTTAACTTAAAAAGTGATGTCTTAAGCAACGCACGTATATTACAGTAGTTGTTACTGTTCAAATGGATAATCATCATTAATTTAATTGACCACAGCATATAATTTATATTCTTAATAACAAACTAACAATTTATGTATGTTGATCGATATCTATAATATTAATTGTAGGATTATGTCACTTTTAACTATTTTGTAAACGTTCTTCTCTTTTTAGTCATTAAACAATTTTCTAGTCTTTTAGTTATTAGATACTATAGTTTATTGTTTTAGTTAAGTGAACAATTAATGACTTAATTAATACAAATTAAATAGATTGTTTATTATTTAAGGGTTAATTATCATTTTGACCATTTAACTTTTAAATTTGTTTCATTTAGCCATTAAACTATTTTTGTCCTGATTTAGCCACTAAATTTAGTTTAGTGTCCTATTTTGGGGAAAATGATAAAACTAATGGCTAAATTGGTACAAAATATAATAGTTTAGTGGCTAACTCGAAACAATTTTCAGTGGTTAAATCGGTAATAAAAAAAGTTTAGTGACTTAATATATATATATATATATATATATATATATATATATATATATATATATATATATATATATATATATATATATATATATATATATATATATATATATATATATATATATATATATATATACAAAATGTAGTTCAGTGGCTAAATCGAGACAAAAAATAGTTTAATGGCTAAATAAAAAAATCTGAAAGTTGGATTGTCAAATAAACACTTAACCCATTATTTAAATTGCTGATATGACATCCACTTGAAGGAGTATAAAGTTGTGCATCTCTAATTGATGATACCTAACTCCAACCCTACTTGATCTCAAGTGACAGACACAAACTTCATCGATCCTCATTATTTTGTGAAAAGATGATGATCGATCACAGTCTCCAAACAAGATTATAGACACATTTGAACATAAAAGTTAACCCCTAAATCAAATAACAAGCTAGCAAGTAAAGACCGATTTCAACTATTGAATAATTCGATTTGTGTTCGATCTTATCTGTTTACAAAGACGCGCACATAAACCGGACTTTCAATTTGAGGTTTTTAGGTAAAGGTGTGACACAAGGGCTGGATAAAGATCGACAATATGTGAAAATATGGTTTCTGACCATATATAGGAATAGGATGTACAAGGACTACGAGATTCATTGCAATTCATCCCTGGCAAATTAAGGGGGCGTTTGGTTCACAGAATTTGATGGAATTGGAATGAAATTCCATTCCGATGAGTTGTTTGGCTGGAAAAATGAATGGAATGAAAATTCCTTTTTAAAAAGAAACACCACTTTTGAAGGAGTCTATTTTCCTTGGGTTAGTGCCATGAAATTAAAATTTCATTCCAAAAATTTTTATCAACTCTAAAAACAAACCTTAATATTCATCTTCACCAACATTCATTTCTACTCCGACAGATTCCATTCAATCTAAAATTTCATGCCTTGACAGATTCCTTTCCAGAAATAAACATTCTGCGAACCAAACGCCGCCTAAGGGTATTGAGGATTACGTACGATGGATGAATTTGGATTGATTTCATCTTTACAATGCCAATTAATAGGTTTATGAGAGAAAAGTCATAAATTACTGTTATTTAAAAAACGTATAATTGAATGACTAAATTATTTATTTATCTAACACACACAACCTTAAAGAAATATGTAATTAATTACTTGTTTTGTTAAGTAAATTTAAAGTATGGTAAATTACAATGCATGTATGTTTCTTCAATAACACCATTTTACGGAACCAAAACATGTTAAGCAAATTAGCAAATATATTGACATGTTAAATCACATAAATATGTTAGACCGATGGTTATAAACTTTCATGAGAAGATTTTAAAGTATCTTACATAATCTTGAAGAATTATATAGTAGTTAGCTATAATCATGAATTTAAAATTATAGGTTTTAAACTTGTTATAATCGTGAATGTAAATAGGTTGTTATTATGGTAAATTTAAAGTAGGAAGTATTTGCGCCAGTGGCAAGGCTTGAAGCAATTCGTTTGTTTCTGGCCTTAATTTGCATCCTTCAAAGGTTGTTATCCTCATGAATTTTAATAAGGTGAGTTTTTATTTGTTATAATTTATCCTTAAATTTAAATAGTAATTAAAGTGTGATTTATTTTTAAATTTATTAAATTGATAGAAGTGTAATGCATGGAAACATGAGGGATGGTGCTGTAAAATCGTAAAATAATTTGAATTTGAAACTTGAAAGTATATTAATTAATGGAGATGAGTTAGGATTTTAACTTTAATTCGGCGGAGATAAACACTAACGTACGTACTCTTGAATAATTTTCAGCTAAACAAGCAATTTTACGTGAAAGCTAGCTAGGTTTCAAGTTTCCGTTTGAAATTAACCAGATCGAGCTCCAATTGAACGAGGTAATTAATTACTTCTTAATTTTAATTTGATCTAGTTTGAACAATGGTCGATTGTCTGATTTGATTAGTACTGTACGTGATCGATAACATCCAAAGAGTTTTTATCTTGATCGATTCTTTCTTAGGTGTTTTTGATAGTTTTGAATCGAGTTTTCTTATTATTATGATTGTATATATAGCGTAAACGGTCAAGAAATATATATACAGATCGATGTAAATGGAAAGAATTATATTAGTATTTAGTAAAGGAATTGAAAACTTGTGTTTGGATCGCTTGCAGTGAAAATGAATTCAAGTTTTAATTGTTGAAGTATTCTAGCTACTTTTTGACAAACTCCAATTTATTTAGAAATTTTCTAACGAATTTAAAGCCCATTAATGGAAACCGGAACAATGCCTGGTGTATGAGTTGTACAAAAAACCGGATCGGTTTAGGTCAAAAATCAAAAACTGGTTAGGACTAAAAATCGATTCGGGGTTGAAACCGGTTTAGGGAAGAAAGAAACTCAAACCTAACCAAACCGGGTTTGGTTCGGGTTGTAACCAGTTCGGGTTGGAAAACCGGTCAAACCGGTTTTTAAAATTTTTTAATTCCATTAAACACTTTTTTTAAACAAAAAACTTATTCAAACATAACTAAAAACTTCAATTTTATTAAATTTACTAAAACTTCAAATTTTATTAACTAAAAACATCAAGTTTATATTTTTTATTAAGTACCAAAAACTTTATAATCAAATATAATTCAAATTCAAACATAAACGTATTGTTTCTTCGAAAAAAAAAAAGGCTAGTTTTTTTGAATCGGCTCAAACCGGTTTCTCAACCTGAACCGAACCGGTTGTTGCAACGGATATATTGAAACCTACGGGTTTTACAAAAACCGAACCGGTTTTGACCGGTTTCGATTTTCGTTTTTTCCGGTTTTAGTTTCGGTTTTTTTGTACACAAACCGCTTGTTGTAAGTGGGTTTAAGCATACATATGTATGTTGTGAATTTTGGAATATATATCCATGATTTTAATAATTAATTTATCCAAGTATAATTAATGAGATGGTTTGCGTACAATACAAAAGTGCATTCATTTTTTGCATTTGAGTAGTTAGGAACTTGGTTTCCTCATGTTCATGATCAGTTGAAACTGATGCTTTTATTTTTCTATCCATTTTTCAGTTTTTGGTGTAATTAAAAATACATACCTAAAATGGCAACTTCCACAT
Source organism: Centrapalus pauciflorus (assembly GCA_020465985.1). Lineage (NCBI taxonomy): Eukaryota > Viridiplantae > Streptophyta > Magnoliopsida > Asterales > Asteraceae > Centrapalus > Centrapalus pauciflorus. Next base: position 77,741 of record JAANYP010004045.1, read on the forward strand.
CCAAATCCTTTGGGTCCAATTTAATTATTGTTTAAATACGATTAATATTATTAATTATATTGTTAATACCAAAAAATATAAATTTAAACTTTTGTAAATTAAGTATACTGCGACTAAGTTATAATTAATTCTTAGCTTTTCGTCTTGCTTCATAAAACCCTTAAAAAATTTCAAATTTTAAAACTTGTCATAGTAAATACAGGGGCGGACCCACGGGATCAGGTCGGTAGCACGTGCAACCAGTCCCCGAGCCGATAATCACGCTGCGTAGTGTAATTTTTTTAAAATTTCGATTGTTCAACCAACGAAATTTACAGTGTGCAACAGTATATTTAAAATCTAAATTTGTTTACAAAATAAATTTTATAATATTAACAAAACAATTAGATTTGTAGTATATTTATTTAATTAACAATACTCAATTAAACCTTTAGATTCTAAAAATAAACTCAAAAACAACCTTTTACTATTTTATTATCCCACTTTTATTAACCTACTTTTTAAGTTTTATTAGCCCAATCAAACCCAAGAATCTAACCCTCTTGTTTTAAAAAATAAAATGTTTTCTCCTTTCCACCTCTACGGATAGCTCTTTTCTATATATTTTTAATTTTTTTTTAACTAAATCCTATATTTCTGAGGCTTTAAATCCTTTAATTGTTTGATTATTAGATTTTAGAATTTAGGGTTACAATTTTCTCTAATATTTATTTTTCCATTTGTATATCCATATTGTATATTGTTGGTCCGACCCGACCAATTTAATTAATTAAATTATCGAACCGTAAGATGACAAAAGTTGTCCTAGGTTGTACAACCGACTACCCCGGATCCTGGATCCGCCACTAATTAAATACCAATTAATTAAGTTGGAGAGGAAGTGTACGTACAACTACCACTTGTAGATTATAACTGGATAACTGAACCGAAAAACTGATACTTGTTATGACAAATTAACAATATTTGTTCAGTAGAATGTAAACCGATAAGCTAGAATGAGCCGGGATCATTAATTAAATGAAGTTAGCCTTAATTTGATTAATTAATTATATTAATTGAGCTCCATATGTGCATGCTACAATTAGGTAAAGCTACGTTCTCTAAATATGCATGTTGTATACAAACACCCAAAAATCAACTGTAAGTTATAACATTGAATCAACTAATAGCATTCAAACCAATTCACAGGAATTGAAGATGAACAATATAGAAGATAATGGTGTTTCTGGCAACGAAATCACATGCATAGGTTGGTTAATTTAGATACATTTGTGCTAATAACTAACCACTAACATCTGTTTTTTTTAAAAAAAAAACTATATGGAAATTAATTAATTAATGGATCATATATTTATATAATTGTGCATATATAATTTGTGAATTGAAGCTGCTGTGGCATGGGGTCCTGGGAAGCCTTTTTCCATACAACAAGTTCGTGTTCAAGCCCCTCAGAAAATGGAAGTTCGAATCAAAATTCTTTTCACTTCTGTTTGTCATACTGATCTTAGTGCTTGGCAGGGCAAGGTACTTTACGTGTTTACGTATATGTATACTTTCGTGTCGATTAATTCACATAACGAACAAATTACCCTGTGGATGTGTAGAATGAATCGCAAAGTGTGTATCCTCGGATTTTCGGACATGAGGCCTCTGGGTACGTACAAATGTCGGATCAATATGTTTAACAAATACTCCCTTCGTCCCAAATTAATTAAGGGGACGTTTGGTTCGCGGATTTCTTGGGATTCACTGGGATTTGCATTTAAGATCATGTGTTTGGTTCATAGATTTTAGTAAGGATTTAAAATCTCAGGATTTTATAAATTCATTCCTTCTTTGTTATTTAAAAACACAGCCTCCCCCTAGGAAATTAAATCCCAGTTACATTGCATTCTTCAGATTAGCAAATTTTTTCTATAAGATAATGTTGATTCTTTGACAAAATCCTGATATTTATTTGGGATGGAGGGACTAATAGTTAATTAAATGGGTTTGGTTTTGTTAATAGGGTGGTTGAGAGTGTAGGGGAAGGTGTGGAAGACATGAAGGAAGGAGATCATGTTCTTACGATCTTCAACGGAGAGTGCGGCGAATGCGTTTATTGCATGTCGGAAACGACCAATTTGTGTGAAAGGTATCGTGTGGATCCGTTACGAAGCGTGATGAGGAACGACGGAAAGACGAGGTTCTTGACTCAAGACGGGAAACCCATTTACCATTTCCTAAACACGTCCACTTTTAGCGAGTACACAGTCATGGATTCGGCCTGTGTTGTCAAGATCGATCCAAAAGCTCCGCTTAACAAGATGACCTTGCTCAGTTGTTGTCTCTCCACAGGTTCCGAAGGGTTAACCAACTTTTACTTTTTTTTTTATTATTTAAGTTAATCAAGTTTGTCTGCAATTGAAAAAAAAAAATCAAACTTTTATTTTAATAACTTTTCATCGTTTAAGGTATCAAACATTCATTTTATTAATCAATTAAGATAACCAGTTATCTTAAATGATAAAAAGTGAAAGTTTGATTTTTTTTTACTGTTGCAAACCAACTTGGTTGTCCTTAAACAATAAAAAAGATAAAATTGGCCGGTTACTTTTTAAGCAATTAACCCTTATTTATATGCGTATTGATTAGTTTTTTCTTCCCAATATATTAACATGTGTTTGAAGGATTTGGAGCTGTAACGAACACTGCAAACGTGAACCAAGGCTCAACGGTGGCTATTTTTGGTTTGGGTTCGGTTGGATTGGCGGTAAGTTTTTTTTATATACATTGTCGATTCATCTTTTGGTTCATTATGTACCACACACATATATACATGTTTTTTTTTTCATTCGAATGCGGCATATAGGTTTAGATAAATGTGTGTTTTCTAGGTCATAAACGGAGCCAAGACAAGAGGAGCATCTAAAATCATAGGAGTCGATATCAACGTCGAGAAGCAAATCAAAGGCACGTAACTACATATACATACACGTCTAAAATTAACTTTGTTCGCGTTACCGAGTATTAAAATTATATATATTATATAGCTAAAATGATGGGAATGACGGATTTCATAAACCCAAAGGAACTTAACACAACGGTGCATGAGGTATTTCATCAATTAATTTAGCACGTACAATATATATATATAGATTTGGGTTCAAATGAGTACCACTAGTTTTGCGGAGTACCGGAGGTACCTCGCTTAAAACCATTTTTTTTGAAATTTTTTTTCATAATCATGTTTAAATTAATAATATAAGACTACTTGCAAAAAATCACACCTAAATACACACTATTACTATGTGAAACGTGCAAGTTCACATGAAGTGCACTGTTGTGAACGTATGTTCACAGCTAAGCATGTTCACATGAATCTTTTCACGTTCACATGACTTTTAAGAGGCTAGAAAGTGTGAATGTGTGTAATCTTTTACGAATAGGCTTATATTATTTGTATCTAAATTAATATGAAAAAAATTACAAAAAAAAAATTTTTTTTTCGGAGCATGTTCACATCTTAAACCCGTGTGTTCACAGGTACTCACGGTACTCTGCATTTTTTAGGTACTCACACGAACCATATTCTATATATATATATATATACATAACTTATAGAATATGGTTCGAATAAGTGTCACTTCATTATGCAGCGCACCAGAAGGTACCACCTTTAAAAATACTTTTTTGAAATTTTTTTCATAAACATGGTTTAAATAGTATTATAAAGATCACATGTAAAACTCACATACATTCACATCTTCTAGCTTCTAAGAAGTGTTGTGAACATACACTTGCATAATTTTGAATATATGTGAACGTGCATTTATGTGATGCGTCATTTCATACACTTAGAGTGATCGAATTTGCGAGAAATTTATATATCATTTGTGTAATGTTAATTAAAGCATGTTTATTAAAAAATTCAAAAAAATTACATTTAAGAGCGGTGTTCCTTCTGATGCGCTGCATAATGGATGGTTCTCACTTGAACCTAAATCATAACTTATATATGTGTTATACATACAGAAAATAAGGGAAATGACGAATGGAGGGGTAGACTTCAGCTTCGAATGTGCAGGAAATCTTGATGTTCTTCGTGAAGCCTTCTTGTCCACTCACGACGTATGTTAAGTATCGTTATTTTTGCGTTTCTAAATTTTCCGATTTCTTCATATAACATATTACAGTGACAATTTCTAGCACGAGTCTTCGAGATGATAACCCGACATAAGCTCAACATGACACAAATATCAATTGGATCATAAACGGGTTGACACAAAAAAAAAAAAAAAAAAAAAAAAAAAAAAAAAAAAATTGAATTAAGTGTGTGGGCCGATGTATCAACCTGGTTTTAATGATCCATGTAACGTACCTATCTATTTTTTCTAAATATTTATATTATTATATATTATTCAATATCTTTCTTTTAACTATGAATTTTGAAATCTATATATATAATAAAAGAAAACACATTTGTCATATGGTATCACCACATTTCATCTAAAAATTAAATACATATTATTTTTTTAAAATAAAATAAAAGATAAATACGATTTTTTATTTTAAAGATAAATACATTTTATTATTTTTAACATAACATAAAAGATAAATATAATTCTGTACTTTTAATATGTATAAATATTAATAAATAATTAACTTTATCCAATATTTGACATAAAATATTGTAATAAATAATATTACATTTGAAAAGAAAAAAAATAATATTAATGAAAAACATAAATCATAAAGATTACAATATGATATTAAAAAATTAATATTTCAAAAATTTTATTTATTATTATAATATACATTTATTCATAGATGTTATGTTTTATGTAGAACTAAAATTTCAAATTATATCGACTAAATATATATATATATAAATTTAGAAATTAAAAACTTACAAAAATGTTAAAAAGTTAACTACTTTTTAAGTATATATTTAGAAAAATAGATAAATAATATCTATGACAATTAAATATACTTTTCTTGTATTTTATTTATAGGAATTAATATTTATATCGTTTTAATTTTTTGTTTACATACATTTAATATAAACAATTATTTATTAAAAATTATCCATGTATCAACATGAGTTCATAAATTATTATATAATAAAAGAGGATATCACATTCCACGAGTTATCTTCATATTACACCAGAAAAGATAAACATATGATAATGTAAATTGTTTGATGAGTAATTAAATTAAATATTATATATGTATATATAATAGGGATGGGGGCTAACAGTAATATTAGGGATTCATCCAACACCAAGAATGTTGCCATTGCATCCAATGGAATTGTTTGATGGACGAAAAATCACAGGATCCGTTTTTGGTGGTTTTAAAGGGAAGACACAACTCCCTCTTTTCCTCCATCATTGCATGCATCACCAGGTACTTACATACAATTTATCTTTCAATTTTATTTAATTATTTAATATGGAAGAAATCCGATTTTCTATCAACTTCTTATTATTAAATAATCAATGTTTAAGAGGGTGTTTGGTTTTGCGTAATGAACGTGATTATATGTTTATTACGTTACATTAATGCAAATAATTGGTTTAAAGTGTTTGGATTGCATACCTTAATAAGTGATTATTTGCGTTTAGAGTTAATCCTACCACACTTTTTCATAAGTTAAAAAATGTAGCTTATTTGCTTAATATGTGATTATTTGGTCATTTTAAAAGTGAAAACGCAAATCCAAACACTTTAAAAACTGATTATTTGATAATTATGATAGCAAACAGCAGAAGTTAAACCAAACACTACATTTCCGACAACACTTTTTGTTACAGTTATTATCTGATTGTTAGTTTCTAAAACGCTAAAACATTTTTCCAAACGAAAATCCAAACACCCACTTAAAAGTATTTTGTAAGTTTAAAATCAATAAGAAAATCGATTATTTAATTACATCGATCCAAGTTATGTTGGTGTTTCATAAGCAAATTCCTTATTTACGTTGCCGATTTATTTGTGTTAATTTTATATATGTGTGTGTGTTAATGACATGTGTAAATATATATTCTTTAAATTAAAATAAAAATTAACTAATACTATGATCTTTTACGTATGTGCTTATGCATATACCGATGTTTCAGGAGACAGTAAAGATGGAGGAATATATAACGCATGAGCTTCCATTTAATAAGATCGACGAAGCTTTCCAACTACTTGTTCAAGGGAAATCGTTACGATGCTTGCTTCATCTTTAAACAACATTTGCATCTAGATCGAGAATAATAAATGACTAAATATTGATGTTTTAGTTTATGTGAGCTTATGATCAAACTTTCAAATAAACTAATGAAGGGAATGTTTATTTCTTTCATCAAGTGTTCTTTAGAGAGAACGGTATATACGAGCCAATTTACAATCGGCCTTGCCATCTCACCCCGAAGCCGGTGGGCACACCGTCCCGCCTCGCCCTCTCTTTGTTTCTTCTTATCCTATCGTGTTTCCCTACCTTTGGAATCTCTGAATACTGAAGTTTTAATAAATATAAAAGATAAAAAGATAAATATAATTCGTTATTTTCTAATATCTCTAAATAAAAGATAAATACAATTTATTTTTTCTTATATCATTAAATATTAATAAATAGATAAGATTTAAATCTACATCTAAATTATATCTTATATTATGTATATATCTAATTTAAAAAATTATTTTTTCATTAAACTTATTAATATATACTAAGAATAAATAAAAATCATTTAAACAATATTAAAATTTTAAAAAGTAAAAATAATACAATATTAACATGTATTCATCATTGGTAATTATTTTTAGTTTGCTTTTGTATAGAAAAAAATAATCTGAAGTTGTTATGATTATGTAATATGATTTTATGAATTATATGTATGTCAATGTAAAAAAGTTTGAATCTGAAGTATAGTATTCTAAAAAATTGTTTGACCCGAGCAACACATAGATATTACACTAGTTTTAAAGGATTTATTATTTTAAAAACCAACATATTTTCACGTTTTCTTTTCTCCATGTTATTTTTTTCCAGAAAAGTCATCAAGTTAAATTTTTTTGGTTTAGTGAAATGTGACTATTAGAACCCGATTTTTCAGTTTTTAAAAACCCGGTTTACTAATTATAACTGAGCTCTAATAGTCAAATTTCACATACCAGAAAAAAAAAATCAACTTGAAAACTTTTCTAGAAAAAAATAACATTATTGGAATAAAATACAAAAACAATGAAAACATGTTTTTTTTTTTTTTTTCATACTAAAACATATCACATTTTGTTTACTTCCATTCTTGGACTATATGCAGACTAATAAGTATATATTTATATATAGACAAACAATGATTATTGGTATTCATTGTAAGAGCATCTCTACTTAGATTAATATAAAGAGTTTGTTTTTATCTGAAATCGTCAATATATTATATATTAAAAAACGACAAGTAAAACAATAATCTTATATTCTCTGTTTAAGGAACAAACATGAAGCTGTTTTTCCTTTCATACGTGGAAGAAAAGAAGGAAAGAAACATTTTTTTTATCTTTAGACAAAAATATCCATATATAAAAAAATTTAAAAAACATTATAATTCTATAATTCTGTAATAGAAATACGTGTTTTCTATTTTCCTTCTATTTAATAAAATAAAATTTTCATTTCCTCATTTTTCTTTGGTTCCTATTAAAGAACACAATTAAAAATTTGTATTTGCTTTCCCTTTCTTTTTCACTTCCCTTTCTTTTCTATCTAAATTCGAGAATATGGAAAAGTCGTATTAAGAGGCGCTTGGTTCGCAGATTTTTAGGATTCACTTGGATTTGCATTTAAAATCTTGTGTTTAGTTCGCAGATTTTGGTAAGAAATTAAAATCGAATGATTTCTTAAATCCCTTTTTTATTTATTATTTAAAAACTCAGCCTCCCTCTTACGATTTTAAATTCCAGTTACCTTGCATTTTTCAGATTAGTAATTTTTTTATAAAAGATAATGCAGATTTGTTGACAAAATCCTAACAAATGAAAATGTTGCATAATGCAAATCATTTGACAGAATATAAATCTCAAAGAAAAAAATTTACGAACCAAACTGGCTAAACGAGTTTTTTTTTTTTTTAAACAAACATTTGAATGGAATTATTTTAATCATGCGAATGGGCTGGGTCTAGCCCATATTCAGTGGTGGGCACTGGGCAGGCCCATACAAATAAACAAATTCAAAATGGTTTTTAAGCCTAAGCCGACGGACGCCACGCCACTCAATTTCATAACCCGCGTATTCCAAATTGTTTATCTTCTTTCTTCATTCCGGCTACTTTCACGTCCACAGACATCCCAAGATAAAAATTATCCTTCGTCTTCGTCTTTGCTCCCTCTCTCTCTACTTGACAAGGATACCACAGATCAAAAGGCGCCATACAAAATTCTTGTTTCCCTCCCTTCAACTGGTAATCTTACGCTCCATATTCTCCAATTTCTTGTTATTTCTTTCTTTCTTTCTCCTTCTTTCCATTATATACAAAACCACTTGCTCGTTGGTAGTGTTAGCAATTTCAATTCGTTTCGACTCTGATTTGGTGAAACGGGTAATGGGTTAGTGGGGTGTTATTGTTTTCTTCTTTTCTTTTTTTTTTTTTGTTGGGTTTGTTTAGTATTCTTGGAGTTAGGGATTTTATTGAAACTAGGGTTTGCGATGAAAAGCCGATCGCATCGTCTGCCGACTATTTCGGACACACCTGATGACTGGGTGGACGAGTCTTGGACGGTGGATTGTGTGTGTGGGGTTAATTTTGATGATGGGGAAGAAATGGTCGATTGTGATGAATGTGGTGTTTGGGTGCACACCAGGTGTTCGAGGTATGTCAAGAGCGAGAAATTGTTTGCTTGCGATAAGTGCAAAAGCAAAAAGCTTAGGAAAGAGAGTGAAGAAACGGAAGTTGCTCAATTATTGGTTGAGTTGCCTACGAAAACATTGAGAATGGACAATCCCTATCCCATCAGTTGCCCCCCTCAAAATTCAATTCAGGTTTGGACCGAGATTCCTCTGGAAGAAAAGGTACATGTTCAGGGTGTTCCTGGTGGCGATCCGTCCTTGTTTGGTGGGGTGTCTTCTGTTTTCAGTCCTCAGCTCTGGAAGTGCACAGGGTATGTCCCCAAGAAGTTTAATCATCAATACAGGGAGTTCCCTGGTTGGGATGAGAGGCAGGATGATGATAACAAAGGCAAAGAAGAAATTGAAAGTCATGATTGTAAAGGAGCTGATGCCTTGTTTTCATTGTCAAAGGAGAATTCACTGCCTGCGCAAAAATCAACTCTTGGTGGATTGAAAACACACGTTAACGGAGGAGGTGCCATGGATATGGGGCCACCATCGGATAAGAAGAAGCAAGATGTTGAGCATTCTGAAGGTAGACGCCAGCATGGTGTTGTGAGAAAGGAAAGGAGTCTAGTGAAGCCTATTGTCATTCATTCAGGGAACCAGAAGAAAGTTGATTCCAAGGTGTTCAAGGACATAAACAGGAAGAAAAATGTGAAAGCTATGGATAAAGACGGAGATTCCAAAAAGAGAGATGTACATTCTTATGAATCAGGTATTTTTTTCACTGCTCAGGATTCAATATTTTTCATGTTAAACTAGTTTTGAGATATGATATTTGTTGCCAAGATGTTTATATGCATGCATTTGTGAAGGCTAATCAAAAATTTACTGTGAAAGCAAGTGTAATGATACATGTTTACTTTACTATAATACTAGTGCCTACCACATCAAGTGATGCTAAACAATCTGAATCGTACGAAGGCAAAGTTCATAAGGTTTTCAAGACAGATAAGCGCAGTTCCAAACATGAAAATTCAAGACCGGATGTGCCGACCAATCATAAATTGGACAGTTGCCTTGACAATAACAACCCCATCTCTAGTGTTGATTCAAGACTAAATCCCTCAAAAGAAGCAAAACAAATGGAAGAAAATAATGGAAATCAAGTTTCTCCAAGTGTTGAGATTTCTCCTCAAACAGAGGATGTCATGACATCATCACTAAGACACAATCCTATGGAAACTATTATCATGAAAGATGAGGTATGTACGATGTAATTCATATTTGCAAATATCCAGTTGTTCTTGGTGTTGAAGAATAGGATTCTTGTGCGACCTAAACCTGCTTATAGGTTAACTAGCACTCTAACATGGACAGTGACCAATTTCAATTTACATAACTTCTAATAGAAGCTTAAGAGAGGATATTGCTGCAAGATCATCCATAGAAGTTTAGAAGCTTAATTAGGATACTGCTGCTAGATGATCCATAGAAGTTTAAAATGGATGAGAAGAGCATAGAAATGTTGCGTGGAACTGATATATGACATTTCATCAAATGCATCATTTAAAGCTTCATTTTTTCTTATCCTACATAAATGCACAATTAAGCTTGGTTTTAAAAAGCGCGAGGCGCACTTATTTTGGTATCTTCATTCGTATATAGTAACACATTAATACTACTTTAACAACTGAAAAGGTAAAATACGAAAATCTAGAAATATAGACGATCTTCATTCCAAATTTGAATTACTTAAACAATTAATCAAGGAGTGACTCGTTTTCTTCTTGTCTGGGGCCAAATTTAATGAAACGACAAGGAGGCGCTCGCAACAGCCTATGTTGCGCAGGACTTTGAGCCTCACTGAGCCTGTGGCGCGCTTTTTAAAACACAACAATTAAGAAAGGAGTTTCTTTAAGTATGGAATCTATTTTACATTCTTGTTGCTTTTGATTGAAGTTGGTTTATATATATTTTGCAAGTGCATTTAGCTTTAGTATTGTTTTAATTTCTATTCTTTAGGTTGGCTGTGATGTTGATGATGCAAACAATGGAAGAAGTAGCACTCAGTCCAATATGAACAATCTGGCAAAAGCAGACTCTGCCCCAAACGGTGAAGTCCATGCCAACTCATTGCAACCAATTAAAATAAAACCAGTAGAAATCAATCATCCTGGAAAGGTTTCTAATCCTCAAAATTTTCCCACTAGTGATTTGAAGTTAGATAGCTTGAAGACCTTCACCCAAGGTTCAAGAACATCTGATGATCAATTGTCGGCAAGTTTTGAAGTTAAGAAAGAAGCTGTATCCGTGTCACAAATTGATGAGGTACAAAATGTTGACAAAAGCCTAACAGATGTTGATATTAAAGCAGATGAACCTGATGTGTCACCTTGTGGTTCCAGCCAGCCCAAGGGATACATGAGGGGTACAGAAAGTTCTGCAGTTGGTCGGAATTCTTCAGAATTAAAACATGGTCCTGGACTTCCTGAAGGCCAATCGAAATTTCATGGTACGGCTTCAATTTCTTCGGAAGCACCTAATCAACGTAAAGTGACAGTGTCAACAGTATTGAAATCAAAACCATCTGTTCCAGATAAGGCGAGGTTTTCCAACAGTGAGTATCGTAGCTCAAGTGGCAAACAGAAGGGAGCCTCTGATATTAATAGCAAGATCAAAAAAGATCGTACTTCTAGTGAATTCCCACGGAATGGAGATGCTGCAGAGAAGCCTAAGAAATTAGTAAAAGATCTTCCAAAGTCATCTTCTACGCCTGCCCTAAAATCATCACATTTGAGCAAGTCTTTGCATGCTCCTGTCTCGAAGAAGAAATCATCTGATCCCAAGGATCCTGCAATCTTATCATCCTCAAAAACTTCTTCATTGCAGATAACTGCCGCTACACCAGATTCTGGTGACTCTGCCAATTCATTGCGATGTGAGAGTGGTGCACATGAGCAAAATAAAAGTACTTCAGAATCATCACAAAGAGGTGATAAGATCAGTCAGTTAAATAGGCACCTTGCACCAAAAAATCATCTGCCACATGTTCACCCTCCTGCATCTACCAACTCCCCAGCAACCTTAAGTGATGAAGAGGTATGATTATGTATTTATCTGTGGATATTTAATCCAAAGGAAATGAAATATCTTAAGGAACGTCCAAATGATGTGATGTATTTATTTTGTGATCTGTTTCCCCTGCAGCTTGCTTTACTTCTTCATCAAGAACTCAATAGTTCTCCTAGAGTTCCCCGGGTGCCACGTATGCGCCATGCTGGCAGCTTACCTCATCTAGGTGCTAGTACATCTGCAAGCACACTAATGAAACGAACATCCAGTTCTGGAGGGAAGGATAGTGGGTTGGTAAGTTTCATTGAATCTATGTCTCTGTAGCTTGTGTTGAGACTAGTTGATGCAGCTGATCTTATTTATTGTAAAATTGGATAGGTCTCAAGAAAGAGAAACAAGGATTTAACAAATAATGGTCCAAGCAATTCTCGTGAGTTTGATGGAGCAAAGAAGGCAGATAGACTGCCTTCTGTGCCTAGCTCAAGGAGGCATGATATTGTGAAAAATGGATCAGCGAAAGTTATGCACCATGTTGACAAGAATGCCCCTCTTGCCTCAACAACAGCAAGCAGCGGTCCATCTTCATCTAATGAAGCTAATGAACACAATACGTCCTCCACACGGAACTCACCTCGTAATGCCTCTGATGATGAAACTGGCACTACTGGAGTTACTACCCATCGCACTTTACCAGGTCTGTTTACATAACTGAATTAGTACTTCAGACTTTTTGTAAACATTATAAATTCTTGTCATTGGATGTATTTTGTATGACAGGCCTGATTGCTGAGATTATGAGCAAAGGCAAACGGATGACATATGAAGAACTCTGCAATGCAGTTTTACCGGTATAGTTGTAATATGCTTTTCTTTGGTGGTTCATTTTTTGTGTCCCCGTGATGGTAGTTTAGTGGTGGGGACATGAAATCCATAGCGGAGGATCAGGGTTCAAACTTACATGTCTCTTACCATGGGTTACACGATTTACCTCCTACACATGTTTTTTATGATGCAGAGCCTTTTTGTCTTATGCTAATCATCTTCTCATTTTCAGCATTGGCCAAATTTGCGTAAGCATAATGGGGAGCGTTATGCATATTCAAGTCACTCACAAGCTGTTCTTGACTGCTTAAGGAACCGAAGTGAATGGTCCAGATTGGTAGATCGTGGTCCTAAGGTATGCTTTTAAAGGTTTCATTCATTCAGCAGACATTCTACGAACTAAATGCCGCCTAATTGTTATATATCTTTGCCTTGTAAAAACAAAATGCATGGATGTGTATGTGTGTGCATAGTATGACATCTCTGGGCTTCCTGATTGGTTAGCTTTTGCATTCAAATTCCTCGTGAGAGTAGTCAGGTTTAAAAGGTTTAATACTTTTGTTACAGACAAATGCAGGTAGGAAGCGACGCAAGCCTGAAGCGGATGCACAGAATCCTGAATCAGAAGATGATGATTATAGCACAGACAGAAACACAAAAGACGCAGATCGCAAGATTTTAGAGTCCCAGCGAGATGACTTCCCAAAGGGAAAGCGAAAAGCACGAAAACACAGGCGCCTTGCTCTTCAGGGAAGAAGAATCAAGGAAGTCAGAAGGAGGCGAAAAGCCGAAGTTGTTAGTGATGATACTGATTCTTCATCATCATCATCATCTGATTCCAGTGAAGAAAGCGCTTTCAGTGACGAGGAGATGCAAGGGGGAGGAGCATCCGCTGTGAACGAGGCGTCTGCTAGCTCAGATGAGACAGGAACAATGTCATAACGTTTACCAATCAAAGCCTCAACCGTAAATGACCCACCGCCGTTAACAAATTACTTTGTGAATTCACTGTTTAGTGTAAGTATGGGAACAATGTTTGCATAATCAACTAGTTAGGAAGGATAAGATGCTTGTTGTAACATTAGTAGCAGTAGTGTGAATGTAATCCTAATTGTTCTAAGGTGGTTTAGAAAAACTTATTAGATGGATAATCTTTCTAACCCAACAACTCACTGTTTTTTCTTTGATAGTAAGAATTTTACATACTCATACTTGAAAATAACAATTTGATGATTTCAATGAAAGAATTGTGATCACAAAGCTGCTCCTTCTCTCTCTACCTGCTATTTTTTTTTACTTTTCTACCACCTCCAGTTCTAGCCTCATTTTACAGATAGATAGAATAGAATAAGATTCCCTAAAACATAAAAGAATTACATTTCAACTTTCCTCCTTTATTCTTTCACCTTACCTCTGTGTGTTCTCTTTATTTTAGCCCTTTGATGCTCTGATTGAATATAAAGATTATTATATCAAAGATCGAACACCGACGAAATCAAAGCCACCGCCGATAATAACGCGATTCCGATTCTGATTCTCCAAATGGGTTTTTCCTGGAAATCAAACATTAAACATGTACATACATACAGCTCATTACAAGAAAACTTTATAAAGCAAAGTGTGGAAGGAATAAAGGGAAAAAGAAACTCACTGCCGACGAGATTGCCATATACCCATTGGATGGGTCTTCCGGCGGTAAAAGATACGACGGCGGAGAATCTGTTCCTGAATTATTCCGGCCAGTGGAAGCCCTGGGTAACCCAAGATCATAAGCCGGAGTTCCATCAGGCTTAAATAAACCATAATTTCTTTCTGAAGTTGGTCCAGGCTTTAAATTCTCATTAAACATAGCGAATACGAAAATATTCAAATCAGAATTAGGCATTGCCGGAGTTCCTTTCTTCTGACTCACCATCTTTAATAGATTCCCATTATACTTCTTAGCATTTTCCGGCGATGCTCCAACCTCATCGTCATCTCCCTTTGATGGCCACCCGGTTTCCGATATCTGTACCGGCAACTTCTTGTATCCTAAAGAAGCAAGAGCTGCATAAACAGCATCAATCTGAGCAAGCAACATATTATCGTAATGCAAATTGTTTCCGGAATCAACAATTCCATCGTTGGGCTGAAACAAAGCGAAATCCAACGAAATCTGCTTCGGATTAGCCTTGTATGCAAAGAAAGGATACGCGTTGATCAGAAATGGGGAACATGTTTTCGAAAGGAAGGCTAAAATGGGAGTAAGACATGGTTTTAAATCATCCCGGAAACTTCCAGAAGACGGCGGATAAGAGGTTTGGAGTACGGCGAGCGAATGTGCGGTGGTGACGGTAACCTGGCCATCAAGTTTCAGGTTAACGAGAGCAGTGTGTATGCTCTGCATCGCCGGTAGTAAACAGCCGGAGAGAGAGGTGTCGTTGTACGTCAAAACTTCGTTTCCGACGGCAATGGAGGTGATTTTAGTTGCAGGGAGGTAAGGTTGGACGTTGGATTTGACCCATGATTGACCGGCGTCAGGATCTTGTAGTTTCGACAAGTACTCGTTTCCGATTCCGACGACAAACTCAACGTTGGTGTTTGCAAAGGCTTTAAGAACTTTAGGATCGGCGTCGTAGAGTTTGACCCTGGTGGCACCGACGGATTTCACCAACGGAACCACTTTATCAGGTGACGGAAGATTGTCGGCAATCTGGCCGTAGTTGATTCCGATGGAGGAAACAGAGGGACTTAGATGACCGGAAAGGAGAAGAAAGATGACGGCGGCGGCGGAGAAGCGGAGGAGGTGTTCCATGGGGTGATCGGAAGTGATTGAAGAAGATAAGCCAAGTGACACCGACTGCCGCTAGTGCTGCATTCGGATGATAGATAGATAGATGGATACTTTTTTGGACTAAAATTCTCAAAGTGACACAAACAAGTTGTATTTAATATTATATTTTGGTAATGTTGCTTTTTATGAATTTCTGTGTAAATAAATAATAAATAAAAAGATATCAAAAGAAGGGAATAATTGAAGAGCAAGAAAATGAGTAATAGTGAGTCATGTGAATTTTGATGTAATCCAACAAATAATAATTCAAGTGACATTTAATTAGCATGAGTGTGACATGATTATGATGTAATAAGTAGCAAGCATGATTTGAGCTATATAAAATAATTCAAATGAAACAAAATGTGACAAAATGTGAAGGCATGTGTATTTACCATGTTGGGTTTGAATTTCATCTAGATTCAAAATCTTTTAGGTCACGTTAGATTCAAAATGGTCTTTGTGGTTTGTATCAAATTTTGAATTTGATCCCTGAACTTTTAATTTTACAAAATTGTCATTATTATCAAGGTTTACTTTCAAATTAGTCCATTATCTATCAACTTTTATTGAAATGCTCATTTTGCTCTTGTTTATATTTACACTTTAACTCTTTTAATTACAAATCATTACAAATTCTTTATTTTAATAAAATAAATACATATAAAATAATAATAATAATAATAATAATATTAATTAATTGGAAACAAATACAACAATTTTTTTCCAGTTTTTTTTTAATATTTTTAGTTTTAGTTTTTTATGTTATACATACGTACATACATACATACATACATACATACATACATACATACATACATACATACATACATACATACATACATACATACATATATATATATATATATATATATATATATATATATATCTTTTAATCGATTTGCGACATTTTGTTTATATTATATATAATTGTAATAAATTTTCAAATTTTAATCAATTTTATAAGTTTAAAAAGCTTTTGCAATTTTTTTGTTTGTTTTTTGTTTCGAAAAATAAGTTTTTATTTGGTTTGTGTAATTATATATATTCGGTTAAATTGAAAATCTAAGTTTTAGAGATTAATTGATTGTTTTCTCTGTTTGCGTAATTATTTTCAAATTTTAATCAATTCGTCATTTTTTGAATTAGAAAATTTTATAGATTGATTGATTGTTTTCTCCGTTTGGTTAAATTAAAATCGGAGTTCGTATTTTTTCCGGAGCGAAAACATTTAAAATTAAATAAGTTGGCGTTATTTTTAACGGTTAAATTTATGATCAAAATGATTCGTCGTTTTTTGCGAGCAAAAATATTTAAAACTAAAATGGTTGGCCGTTTTTTCGTTTGTTTAAATTAAAAATCGAAATTTTTAATTGTTTTAATTGATAAATAAAACATTAAAACTAGATTAAGTGGTTGTTTTTTCCATTTAGTTAAATTGACGACCGAAATGGTTTGTCATTTTTTCCAAACATAAACTTCTATAATTAAAAAATGATGAATCATTTCAATTTTTCAAGCGAAATGATTAACTAAATGGATAAAACCAATCGATCTAATTTTAAGTGTTTTCGATGGAAGAAAGAACAATCATTTCGATTTTTAATTTAACCAAACGTAATAAACAAACTATTTATTTTTTAATGTTTTTAACATAAAAATGACTAACAATTCCGATTTCCAATTTAACGAAACGGAAAATGATGAACCAATTTAATTCGAAATGTTCTTGTTCAAAAAAATGATATATTATACCATACAAAATACAAAGTATAAAATTATGCGAAACGAAATTAAAATTATACGAAATGTTTTTTTGTATTTGTTTTTATGTTTCTAATTGATTAATAAGATTAATATCATTATTATATTTTTATATCTATTTGTTTTATTAAAAAAAGAGTTGTTAATAATTTGTAACTAAAATGCTAAAATGTATAAATATAAACAAGGGTAAAATGGAAATTTTAATAAAAGTTAATGGATAATGGACCAATCTTGAAAGTAAACTTCAATGATAATGACCAATTTTGCAAAATTAAAAGTTTAGGGACCAAATCCAAAATTTGATACAAACCACATGGACTATTTTTGTAATTAACTTTTTTATTTATTTGACATCAAATTATTTGTTTATAAACATTTAACATGTCTTTAAATGCAAACATGAATTAGATTACAATCCATACATGAATTAGATTTCAACAAATATCACTTAACCGATATTAAAAACTATCTTCTTACCCTTACCATTAAGTATACTAACAACTAATGCGGCGTTTGGTTCGCAGAATGTTTAGTCCTAGAACGGAATCTGTCAAGGAATGAATTTCTGGAATGAATGGAACCTGTCAGAATACAAATGGAAGTCGGTAAAGATGAAGTCTAGGGTTTGGTTTTAGAACTGTTAAAATCTTTGGAATGGAATTTAAATTCCATAGCACTAACCCAAAAAAAAATAGATTCATTCAAAAGTGGTGTTTTTTAAAAAAAAGTTTTTTTTCATTCCTTTTTACTGCCAAACAGCACATCGGAATGGAACTTTTATTCCAATTCCATCAGATTCTGTGCCCTAAATTTTAAATTTCAATTCCTTCTAACTAAATTTTGTAAACCAAACATCACCTTAGTCTTTGTTTAGATGTTATAAAGGTTGTTCTTTAACTAAAACGTCATGAGATTAACTTTCATCAGAGTAAAAAATATAGTAGTAGAGGATAAATATATATAGTAGTGTGGAGGTAGTCTAAAAGAATAAAATAAAAAATTATTTCGAATTTTTTAAATGGTTTGTTATTATATTTTTTACTATTTTCTTACAAATGTTTAATATCTACATTTATAAATATATAGTATAACTATTTGTTATACTTATATGTATTATATTACAGCTTTTGATATGTATGGGTGTTCAAATTAAACCGAAAAATAAAAAATCGAGCCGTTCATAAACTGAAAAATCAAGAACCGACGATGATAGCATGGTTTTGGTTTTATTAATAAAAGGGCAAATGACCGAAAAATAGTTTTTCTTATCTTTATTTTTATTGGCTACATGCTTCATTTATAGTTAATACCTGGTACAATTTACGGTTTTCATTTTAAGTTAAGGACTTTCTTAGTAAAAAGTAACACGGAGGGAATGAATCGCAAAAAACACGAAAGTATGTTGATTTTTTTTTTTCATATTAAACCCTTGTATAAATAGCTTAAATGAGGGGTGTACTGTGTACACAAGATTTGATATTTTGTTATTTTGTGGACAGTATTTTTATTTAAATAAAAAGAATAAAATAATAAAAATGATGGATATGTGTGTGACAAGTCGTGTTCACCTTCACCTTACCTTCTTTGTCTACTCCAAAAATAGAGACTGTGAAGTAGACTTTTTATGTGTTTCATCTGCTAATCAAAAACCTTACTTAATAGTTAATACACACAACACACGCTTATATATGATACGTAATTTATATTTTTCATGTTATGTTTGGTAAGACGGATTGATATGACTCCACAATTTATATTTATATAATTCGTGTTTCCTAAGATGACTCGGTGGATTGTTAGATATTTCCAAAACCTAACGTGTTTTGTTTTTGTGCTGGGATTTTTTTTTTTAGGACAAATTAGCAAGAAATGTGATGTAAAATTTAACGATAAATATAATGAAAAAATATTTTGGCCAAGAAAGAAAATGAACATAAAATTCAATTTTAATTAAAAAAAAAATGTATGGATAGCCGATCAAAAAGATAAAATTTTAATATTGTAGTCTCAGATTGGGCAAAAACAACATTTGATTATTCTTTCTCGGTCTAAAATTTGAATTTCATGTTCTTTCTCGATAAAAGATTAAATTTATGTTACTTTTTTTACCTAAAAATTTCACGATACTTTTATTATTAACAATTATATTTTATATTAATTATCTTGATTTTTTTAAACAACATTGAAAATAGTCAATACAATGAACAATTTAAAAAAGGGGGTAAAGTCATACAATAGTAACCTACTTTTGAAATTTTATTAATATGGTACGTCTACTTTTTTAAATGTCGATATGGTACATGTACTTCAAATTCTCACACCGATATGACCATATTTGTAATTTTTCATACCATTTGAACACTGTTTCGTATGTAAAAACCGGGCTCTATTATGTAGAATGACCATATCGATACAAGAAAATGAAGTACACATACCATATAGACAATTAAAAAAGTAGACATATCATATCGATACATTTTCAAAAGTAGGTTGCTATTGTAATACCTTAACCCTTAAAAAAATTTGAAAATACAAACTTTTGTTTTCGGAAAAATGAACTCATTGAAGCAAAAGATTTGTTTTGTTGAAATAATTATAGCTTTTGTTATGAGAACTTACCATTTTAAATTATTTTATTTTATAATTATAAGCTACAATTACAATTAACTTTACTAAACATTTTTATTAAATTAAATTTTACAGCTAGAAACACATTCGTGAGTGCCCAAGCTTTCTAGGAATGTGAACGAATCGAATTTGAACCGTTAATACCCAAGCTTTACTTGTGATTGATTTATACTTACACATGCAAGCTTAGCTTGTGAGTTGTGACTTGCTCATTTACTTTTTTATATTTATTATTAATTTTAATTTATTTCTTTATACTTTTTTTGTATAATTATGTATATTCTAAAAACTGTTTGATTTATTATTTGAAACCAGTATGGAAATCATTTCCAAAAACTAAAACTTATCTAAACTCATGAGTTTTTTTATCTTTTCATCGTTTCATTTATTTTTCCTATTTTCTTTCAAACATATACTAAAACTTATACTCATTCCTAGACCTAGAGGTGCACAAAAATCCGGTTATCCGATTCGAAGCCGGTTTTTATAACCAGTCCGGTTATTAACCGATCCGGTTTTTCAACCGGATTTGATTTTTTGGGTAGACCGGGTTTTTTACCGGATAATTAACCGGTTATAACAAAACCGGATTAAAAACCAGTAAAAAATCAATTTTTTAATACACTAATTTTATAATTTTAAACTTCTTATATATTTACAATCAAATATAATATAAAGCTATGCTTGTTTGGAGTTTTGTTATCTTAATTATAGTTATAAGTTTATAACTCATAAATATAAATGTATAAATTATAATGTATAAAATATATAATAATTTAAAAAGCCCAATGTTTTTAAAAATAAAAGCACAAATAAAAGATTTATCAAATATTCAAATGGATGATAAAAAATGGTCAAACCCAAATTGAAAGCATAAAATAAAATAAAAAGATAAAAAAAAAGTTGCTAAAAACGGTTTTTTTATATCCGAAACCGGTTGAATAGGTTACATTTTATTGGGTCCAAAACAGGTTAAGATCCGATCCGGTTATTAAAAAAACCGGTTTTTTTTTTTTTGGAAAAAAAAACGGATAGCTTAAAAACCGATGAATGTGTACCTAGACCCAACTAGAATCCAAACACCCCGCAAAGTAATTATAATTCAAGCCTTTTTATTAATGAGCATTAAGTTAATCATTTAATTCAAGTTTGTCAAATATTTAAACGAGTCAAATTTGAGTTGTTTTACTTACTTATCCTCAAATAATTTTTCTGCTACATAATTAAGGGTGGGATTGGCAAATAAAAAAACTTTTAGACGTTTTTAGGATCTTCAGATTTTAATTTTTGAAAATTCAAGCACTCATAGCTCCATTTACTTGACAGGAATTTGAACTTCTAGTTACTAAAAACTCTCCTCAAATCTACAGTTACAAAACATATTTTATAATTATAAAACAAAGCATGTCATGATTCATGTATGTGAATTGTGGACAATGGTCCGATATTGCCATTTGGGCCTGGAGCATAAAACAAATTATCTCGATTATCTTCTCTTAATCTTGGCATTGAAATTGAAACACACTTTCGGCATTTATTCATATAATTTTTAGCTAGCAAAAACAACCAGACAAACATTATTGCCATTAATGTTCGTTAATTACGAAATTAACATTGTTTTATGGTTTATATTGATTCGTATAAACAAACAAAAACTTTCGTGAAACAACAGTAAATGCAAAATATTGGTTAAACCTTTAAGATAAGCATCAAATGATCTAAACTCTAGAATAGTAAAACTTCATGGTTTACATAAAACAATTTAAAGCCGTCCCTATTTTTTTATCTTTAATTTATGGTTAGAATGGGTTATATTAAGGGTTTGTTAGGAAAAAACATCTTTTCATGATTTTTGTGTTTTCGTCAATTCATATTTTTTTTCCAGACTAGTCCTTAAGTTAATATTTTACTTTTTGGTTTTGTAAAATTTAACTATTTGAGTCCAGTTATAATTTGTAACTCGGGTTTTTTTAAAACTGAAAACCATGTTCTAAATAACCAAATTTCACTAAACCAAAAATAAAAAATAAACTTGAAAACTCTTTTAGGAATAAACAGCATGTAACGACTAAAGCACAAAAACCATGAAAATATGTTAGTTTTTTCGTAGTAAACTCTTATATTAATTTAAAACATTAATATATTATCATTAAACAACCATGATATATTTATTACTTAATTAGAGTATACACATGAGCGAACACAAACAACTACAACCGTTCATAGATGAAAATAAAAGTCTAAGTTTGAGGTGACATAGAATAGAATTTTATGAAACTGTAATTTAAATTTAGTTTGCTTATAATTATTGATAATTAAGACAAAGATTAAATTTTACGTACTTTTCATCAAATTTCATTGTTTATAGAAATTTGACATTCATCACAACTTATATTAAAATTACAACCTATATTCCTACCCAAGAATAAAAACTATATAATATATTCTCACCAACATTAATAACTAAAATTCAAATTTCAATCCTTTCGAATTAAATTTTGTGAACCAAACCTCACCTGATTTTTTCTAACAACTTTTCACAAAAAAAGGAAAATTTCGAAAACGACCAGCTAACTTTTTATATAATGGACACATTCAGAAGGAACTCCCCCAACTCCTTCAGCTCACATGAGTTTATGTTAAGTATACTTCAGATTGATTTTAACATGTATCGTTGTTAGACCATCGACAAAGATCATACTTCCCTATTTTCATCATAAATCCAACCAAACTTTTCCAATCACAAAATACAATTTCTGAATCGATTAACAGCTGAAACAAAACAAATATATGCTCAAATACTGATTGATACATTCATCGTCGCCCAACAATTGGGATCTTAATCTTACACTCAATAATAACAATAATAATCACTAAAAAAATCACACCAAAAATCAAAACGTCACATCAATTCTTCACGAAATAGATGACAACTTTGGCATGAAAATTCACAGAAAAAAAAAAACTTGCCTCTTCTATCTTATCACTTGTGAGCAGTCACCAATGTCTCGATGAACCTTAATCCATCAAATCTAGGCGCGAATTTCTCCTTCTCTAAACTGCTTTCACCACCCTTTCGCACCTTCAATTCCTGTAATAACCACATCAAACATCATCCATTATTACAAATCTTCGGTTTCTGTTTGAAAAATTGGAGGGAGATCTGATACGTACCTGGACAGGGGGATTAGAATGAGAGGAGGAGAGAGCTGCAGTGGATGCAGCGAGAACAGACGCGACGATGGTGGAAGAAGAAAGCTTCATCATGATTGCTTGAGACGAAATCCGACGAATAGTCGCCGGATCTCGACGTATTTCTGTATCTTGTTCAACAATCAATGCCTAGAAAAAGATGAATGGCCATTTTTATGTATCGATTTCTGGAATTAATCCGATTTAATTCTGTTCTGGGTTCCGCCTCTTATGCGGCTACCCACCACGGTAAAAGGTGTAGCTATTAGTACAAGTCGTGTTTCGCAACGTACAAACGACTGATGCTTTTATGGTTACGATGTTGTTTTAGGGTTTGTTGGTATGGGATTAAAGTGAGAATATTTAAAGCTACAATTTGGTTTAAAATAATATTTCATTTTCAATTATATCATCAATTAAAAAAACGATTACCAATTGATCTTCATTAATTGATGATTAGTTAAATTTAGGAAAAATTATATAAAAAGACAACCAACTATAATATTTTTCAATTAAGTCCTTACAACAAAAACATTTTCTTAAAAACATTTTTCTAAATATCTCTGCATAAAAAATGTTTACATAAAAGTCCTTAACTTAACAATATTTTATAACTCCTCAAAAATCTTATAAAACGAGTTTGTTAAAAGTTTAATTTTTAAGAAACTTTATAGAAATGTTTTGAAGCAACGATTTAATCAAAAGTACATTGGTATTTTACTTAAGTTTTCTTAAAAATTATATTTCAAACTTGCTTTACAATCAACTTCTCTTGATTAGTTTTCATATTTGGTGTTTTGTTCAAGCAAAAATCAAGTATAATGTAATACAAAATGATTTCTTGATTTCTTTGAATGATTTCTTTGTACCAATTAACTTTAAAATCACCTTCTTTATATTAGGTTTTCGTAATTGGTATCTTCATTCATTGATAATTAGTTCCGGCAAAAATCTAGTGTCAAATACCAAATGTTATGTTGGGAAGAATTTTAAATGAAAATTTTATAACGAAAAATATTGTTGTAGAGGCAAAAATTAATTTAGTGATACATAAGAATGGATCTATTTTCTCAACAGTTAAGTATATTTTTTTTACGAACAACAACATGTCAGATTATTAAAAACCTAAAAATATTACAATGAATTCTTAACTTCTCCACCTTTTACAAGATTTAAAATGAAAGAGAAAATGCCAACGAGAAACAAACTACACAACTAATATACATCATACAAAGCACAGGAAACTACACAATTGGCATAAATGATCATAAATTTATGTTTATATTTTGTTATTGTAATTAATCTCAAATTTCTTAAAATTTCGTAATAGTTGTTCAGCTTATTATGATTTCTTATTTTTTTTTAAGAAAAATTATACAAAAAACCAACGTACTTTTGATATCTTTCGATATAGTCCATGTACCAAAAACGTTCCCATAAAAATCCTTCAACTTGAATTTTTTTTACGAATTGTGTTGTTTTATGATATTTTTTAAGGATTTTTCAGAAGTTTTTCATAAGATTTTGTTAAGTTAAAAGACTTTAATGGAAACATTTTATGTGTAGTGATTTTTACGAAAACATTTTTAGGTCGAGAGACTTTTGTGGAAACGTTTTTGGTACAATGGCTTATTCGAAAAATACAGAAGTGTGTTGGTTTTTTACATGATTTTTCTTTTTTTTATTATATTACAAATGATTCATACAGTATACCTCCATTTTAATGAGTTTTGAAACCCAAATATGTTTCTTTTTGTTGAAATTATGAATGTTAACGCAAGAACAATAGAAAACTTCCATTCAATAACCCTAAAACAACCGATCATGAAGACCACCCTATTACTTACAACCAAACCTCACTACAACCCTCAGTGATTTACACACCAACAGGTGTGAACCACACACTCTAACAAATACAACTGAAACTAGAGGCCTTAATCAGACCTTTACACATAACCCTAATTCAACACGAACTAAAGACGAAGAAAAACTACAACCAGGTTTACAACCAATATTCTAACCCTAACTAGAACTAACAGAGACTAAGATCAGAAAATGAACGCACCTCTTGCCCTCCAAAGGAGAGAATATATATATAGGCAGCAGAAACCAAAAAACAATTTACCTGGAACCCAATCAGTTGTTGTGCGGGCCCACAAACTCAGCAGCCCAATTCCACTCTAACAGGCTCAAAAGAATAACAACCCAATTAACTTGGGTTATCCACAACTCAACCATGTTTTGAACACCCTCCCTCAAGTTAATTGGGAAAAAAGATTAACCATATGTAGTTTGTCACAAAGACAAACATGATTAGCAACAGAAAACCTTGATGACTCTTGATGCAATTTTCTCACAAACAAAATATAAATCAGTCCAAAATATGATTGGTTCGACTACAGAATACATGATTACTAACTAATAATTTCCATGTACTTGATACAACTTTATAAGCCCAGATAATTTCAACTCCCTCCCTCAAGACAATTGTGAGAATGGCTAAACACATTCAACTTTCATCTCAAAGAAGCATGTTGCAAAAACTTAAGCCCACATTCACAGGTGTACATAGATGCAAGCAGATCCCATATATATAACCACATAACACGAGCCCAGAAAGGCAGAAAACAACCAGAAAACACATGATCCGTAACAGGAACCAATAATACCCTTACCATGGAAGCTGAGTGGGAAACAAAGAGTAACCTATGAACAGAACACATGAGCAGCCCAATATAAGCACAACAAGAAGACATTCCACCTCAAGTTGATTGTGTAAAAACATTAGTTAAGGTTAGCCTTTCACACAAGGTTTTATGTTGAACGACAAACATTTTGAGAAAGTCAGCAGCAACAAAAACTTATCTTAACAATTTTAATAATCCCATCACTTACCTTTTGATGCACAAAATATAAACCAATTTCAAAATATTAGATTTTTAATGAAAAATAGGATTTGCAGCAACTAAGACGGCTGCTCAACTGTCCAAGAACACATTTACAGGCACCTCAACATTTAAACCAGGGTCAGCCAAGACTTTCAAGACCCAAATAAACTTTACACAGATGCTAAAGCCCTGTATTCTGCTTCAGCAAAAGAGCGAGAAATGGTACTTTGCTACAAGCTTTTGACATTGTGTAACGGTTGACAACAAGCTGTCAAAACTATCTAGACATGTTGGAACTAAAATAAAACATACCTGGGAAGGAGAGACCACCTGAAAACGCAAGGATTACCACCGCAGCCCACAAGTACAAAATAGGACAGAAAGGGAGAAAAGCAAACCAGACTGCAGGCTCAGCACAAACCAATAAACTTGAATTATCACATACCATTATACATTTTAACAACAAACCAACCATTAACTTTCAACCATTAAACAACAAAACAACAATTTTCTTTAACCACATTTAACCAACATTAACCAACAACAATTAATTTGAACCACTTTTAACCAACATTAACCAACAACAATTAATTTGAACCACTTTTAACCAACATATTTTCCCTCTCAAATTAATTATTTAACACAGTTACCTTATCACAAATTTTCTTAAAAAAACTTAGAATTTCAAAAAGCTTAAAACTTTTCAACTTCATCAACTTTATTTACGGTTAGCCCAACATAAAAACCACACTTAACTTGCAGATCAGCAGCAGGTCAATCAACTTTTTTAACACCCCCTTCAAGTTGAGTGGGGAAGAGATTTAGCCGGTTGAACTTACCACACAAACTCGAATGAAAAGGAACAGATAACCCTTGGCGAAAAAGAAAAACATCACGAAAACTGTCAGAGGATTGAGCTTTGACCTGCAGAAAACCTTTCTTTCACAAAAAACAGGACAAGTTCAAAAAATGTTTGATATAAACACGAAATAGGCTGCAACCAGAAACTAAAAAGGCACACTTTAGGAGAGACGCCAGAAATGGAACATGGAATGTCCAATGGTAATTTAACTGACTTGCTTCCAAGCAAACAACCAAAAATAAAACAAAGACAATTCTTGTGTTGAGATAAAACCACACAGCCAAAACCAACATGAATGACTTCAATACCCAGAAAGCATGTTAGCTTATGCAAACCTTTGATTTGAAATTTTACTTAAAAAAAAACTCTCAAGTTCACTGTTTTTACTTATAAGCCTTCTTGATATAATGGAAGAGCGACAAACAAAGTCTTACCAACTTTAACAAATTAATTTTACTTCTGCTTTGCATAATGACAAAACCCAAAACCTTTTAACCTTGACCAATCAGGAACCCAAACCTAAGGGTTTTATAGGAGATTGAACTATGTGATGACCTTTCAACTTACCCCCTTCATTACATTTCTTATTTTCATTTGCATGAATATCATGTATTCTAGACTACAGACCTAGAATGATGTCTAGATATATGCAATACTTTCACCGAGACACATATCTAATCACCAAGAAAATACTTATATAAAATATTATTAATACATGATATTAATTTTCTGTTCTTTTATTATATCAACCTTGTGACCGTGAAATAAAATTATTTCAGAAAGAGTTCATCTAGTAATTTGGGTCAGCAATTAATCCATGAGAAGGTCACTGACAAGGCACATTGACATATAATTTTGCAATGTTGGCCTAACCATCGACCCAAATATAATTGGTTTAGGAATCACAAGACAGAAGCAAAAAACAATCTTCATATATATGAAGTTCTTATTTTTAAAAAACAAGAACACTTTTCTCTGTTTAATAACACATGTTAAACAAGTTTAACTTCAACTCAAAAAATCATATTGACCAACAATACAAATTAGAGAATGAAGAGGGCCTGCCTAGCACAGCAACCAATTAACTGACATTATCACATTTTATTTTAACAACAAAACAACAAATAACTTTTAACCACTAGAACATAACTAACCAACCATTATCTTGTAACACAACTTACCAACTTACTTTAAAATATTTGAAACGAACATTTTACCAACTTAATAAGCACCATTTTTACTAACATATTTTAACAAGTTTTGACGAAATAAACGTCTTACCAACAAATTATTTCACAGATGTTTCCTTCGAATTAAAATGATGCCACCTTGAACATTGACCATTATAGTTCCCAACCATTAATCTGAATTTTTGGCATCCACATGCAGGGCTAAGGCCAGGAATGTAAACCTATAATTTAATAAACAGAGGGTAGGCACATTTACTTTTCACAACTTTTCAATACCACTTTTAACATTCACTTCATGCATGACATCAACTCCTTTAAAATTGGATGTGCAATTGACTTTCTAACAAGCTATCAGCTGGACTAAATCCCCAACATGGGAAACTTTTACTATTAAGGACAATTGTTTTAACAACCAATCAACTTGAATCACAAGTAAACAACATGAATATTACGACAATTAACCCCAACTGCTTGAATCATACTTCAAAGTACATTAACACTTTATTAAGCTAAGATTTCACTAGAATATAAGAACCATTAATATTTTAAAAAACTCCTAAACGACAGATTTCACAGGAAGCCTAGTTTTAATTATGTTGAGATTCAATGTATCTTTCGAAACCAATAATACGATCAGCATAGTGACTACGCCTATAATGACGTACAGGGCCGGCCCTGAGGGTGTGCAGTAAGTGCGATCGCTCAGGGCCCCAATTTTGATAGGGCCTCATTATTGGCCGTTAATCGGAAAAAATGGTGAAAAGCTAAAGTCTGTTTAAGTTTAATTACTATGTCTCACGTCATTAAAAAAAACATATGTGAGTGTGAGGATGTATGATTATTAAAAATAAGCGTATAGCAATGCCCTTTCAGATAAATATAGTTTTGAATTAGTTATTTTGTTCAAGTTATATGAACATGTCTTAATATCATTATTTTAATGTTTTTTTACGTATATAGCAATTGCTAGACTACTAATATCTAATAATTTTTATATAAATTTAAAAATTTTCACATTTTAAGAGCCTACTACGTAATTATCGTACAGGGCCACCAAAATCCACGGCACGGCCCTGATGACGTAAGTCACTAGATTAAACACTCAAATGCACACAAGTCATTTACCAACTTGTGTATAACGGTTTAAACCTTCAACCCCAATATACAATTCACTATTATTAACAAGTTGATACACAAAACGCAAAAAGACTCAATGTTCAGGAACAATTAATACACCAATTAGGGTGAATCTAAAACTTCCAGATTTAATTACTTAAATAGCTTTTGCGCAAATTACAGGAGTGTTTCATCAATTTCTTGAAATCAATCGTTAAGGATCAGTTTCTTGAATTCAATACAACATTTTATCAAGTTAAAATCAGTTCAGGTATCAAACTATTACATCATGAGTGGGTAAAAGGAAGAACATAGTCAAGACTACAAATTAGGATCTCTTTGATCCTCCATACCAATTAACCTCAATGGGCCGAAACCAAGAGCAAATAACATGAAACAGACGCAGGACCAATAAGAGCCACAGACCACACAGTTAAACCAAATATTTATACAACAGGAACAACCAGATAGTCACAAATCACAAAAGAAAAAAACACACACGGAGGTTGGGCTCTTTTATGGCAGGATTCCACGAACGTTCAACGCCAGGTCAAGCCTGAGCATAACCTCACACACACTCACAGAAAAAAAAAAAGAAAAAAGAAACAAACCCAAGGAAAAACAAGCGATAACACTTTGAAGCAGAAAACAACTAGACACACATACAAAAAAAGGGAAAAAAAATAAGAGGCCTCGTCTATAGGCCAAGTATGAATCTCAGGGGCAGATGATTCCCGAATGTACGGAAACTCCCAAGACCAGTTACTTGCTACAACACGAGAGGGCAAGAAACAACTTACCGATGGTAATCCACGAAGATGATGTGTGAAGGGCACAGGGCAAACAAGAACCGAGAACCACAGCGGAAGACAACCCAGGGACGGACGAGACCCAAGAAGACGATACCAACAAGAATCAGAAATACAACAAAAGTGATCGAACGAGTAAACCCTAACCAGAATCCCAAGAACTCGAGACGAACAAGGCATAACCCTCGAACAAAAAACGGCCAAAAAACCTATTCGCTCAAAACCTGAGTTGTGATACCATGTTGAAATTATGAATGTTAACGCAAGAACAATAGAAAACTTCCATTCAATAACCCTAAAACAACCGGTCATGAAGACCACCCTATTACTTACAACCAAACCTCACTACAAACCCTCAGTGATTTACACACCAACAGGTGTGAACCACACACTCTAACAAATACAACTGAAACTAGAGGCCTTAATCAGACCTTTACACATAACCCTAATTCAACACGAACTAAAGACGAAGAAAAACTACAACCAGGTTTACAACCAATATTCTAACCCTAACTAGAACTAACAGAGACTAAGTTCAGAAAATGAACGCACCTCTTGCCCTCCAAAGGAGAGAATATATATAGGCAGCAGAAACCAAAAAACTACTTACCTGGAACCCAATCAGTTGTTGTGCGGGCCCACAAACTCAGCAGCCCAATTCCACTCTAACAGGCTCAAAAGAATAACAACCCAATTAACTTGGGTTATCCACAACTCAACCATGTTTTGAACACTTTTGATTGATGATATGACATAGGGATGATATCTTTGATAATTGATATCGTTTGGTCAAAAGCATTATGGTAAACCCCATCGCTACTTGTCTACTTCAGACTTATGAATAACATGCCCCCAAATAATATAGTGATATTCAACCAAATTCACATTTAGAGCTTTGGCAACAAAATTAATTAAACACACACACACACCTTTTCTCATAATTTCATAAAACATTAGTAAAATGTGTTGAAATGCATTTTCATATTGTTTTGACAATTATTCTTTGTAAAAAAAAAAAGCACTCATTTTTCATAATTTTTAACATATTTAGGTTACGTTGGACAAAACAAGCACGAGCATTTTGTTAGAGGTTGAATTTTTGGTTTTATGCAAGTGTTTGGTAGAGACAGATGTCGTTAAAAAAATAAAATGGCATGCATGTATATACAAACATACTACGAACAACTATTGTATATAAAAAAACATAAAGATATGTACAGTATTGCATAACTTAGGACTAAAAATTAAACTTATCTAATTTGAAATTGGGCAAAACTAGGTAGCAATTTCGACCCAACGGATCAAATGAGTCGAAGGCTCAAAATGATCCATAGCAAAAAAAACTATGATAGAACATTTTTTTTAAAAATGAAATCCTAATAAATGATGTATAAAACAATTTCTTCTTTGACATGTTTTACCTTATTATGTAAGAATTTTGTCTTTTGATCATCAGCTTGTTTGATTCGTATGCTTAGAGGGTGTTTGGTTTTGCGTTATGAACGAGATTTTTAGTTTCTTACGTTATAATAACACAAATAATTGATTTAAAATGTTTGGATTGCATGCGTTAATAAGTGATAATTATTTGCGCTTAGTGTTAATCATACCACATTTTTTCATAAGTAAGAAAATGTAGCTTATTTGGTTAATAAGTGATTATTTGGTCATTTTACAAATTAAAACGCAAATCCAAACACTTTAAAAACTGATTATTTGATAATTATGATAGCAAACAGCAGAAGCTAAACCAAACACTACATTTCTGGCAGCACTTTTTGTTACCGCTATTATCTGATTATTAGTTTCCAAAACGCTACAGCATTTTTTCAAACGCAAATCCAAACACCCCCTTAAATGGGTCAGATTTACAAAACAAAACTGGATCAAATTAACTATAAAAACAAATGGAACCAAAATCTTGCATTGACAAAGTTTAAATCCAATAGGCTTCAAACACTGAAACACAATTCTACTTATTGTCCTAATTCGTTGACATTAATGGGTTAAAAGAAAAACATGCAAAACTAATTTGATCTTCTTAAATGTATTGCTAAACTGATCGTTCTTTCGAAGTCAAATTGTGGCTAGTTATACAACGTATTCTAGTTTTGGCTTTTCTCATCATATGGTCTTAAACCTTTTATAGATTAATAGACGACAACCCATGTGTAATCTATCATCATTAGCAGAAAACTACTTTTAAATTTTTTTAATCATTTATAACAAATTTTTTTAACTTTTTTGTTATGCTCCGTGAATATTAAAAAATATATAAAAAGTTGATTCTATTAATAATAAAAATAGATAGCGTTGCTATAGATCTAAGAAAGCAAAAAGTTATTATTTTCACAATTGACCAAGAACCAATTGATGTACATGTAGCACCAAAAATTTCATACGACCCAAATCAAGCAATAGAAATTAAAATAACGGAGCATCACAAAAGATTAAAGAAGAATATTGAGAATGCGTTATGGATTAAATTAGTACCTTAAATTGACCATAAGATTGTTAATCTGTCCTAAAGTTGAACGAGAAAGACGAGAATGGGAAAGAGAGAGCTCCAAGAAGAGAACCATCCGTTAAGATTTGTTGTTAGATATATTTAACATAATTTGTTCACGAAGTCAATATGAAATTGTACGTTAAATCTTTTAGAAATCCATTTTTATGTTTCTTGAAATCGTTTTCTTGTTTCAGTTTCTTGAAATCAAGTTGTTACGGTGTATGAATCCATTATTGTATTTGATTTTGATTTATTATCGTTTTGTGATATCGATTGTTGTTATTATTGTTTTGTGATATCGATTGTTGTTATTCTTGACTTGTTATATATGAAATTAGTTTTTTTTTAACAAAACAAATGGTTTTTCTATGCTCTACCTACAACTGTATGTTCATTACCATGTATGACTATTATATCATACATGAATACCAATATTTAAATGAATATATACCTAAGTCACACCTAATTTCAACAATCTTTTTGACATTTTAATGTGATGCATATTTACTAAATTACTTATGTTGTAAAATAGGATTAATTACAAAAATACTCACTTTTTTGAAATGGTGTAATTAGAATTACCCATTAAATATGTATTTGCTGGTTTTATCTTAATTTTCGTGATACAATTTCTGTGACATTGAAATTTATGTAATTTGTACCTTTTAATATACTTTTATTCAACTTTCGTGATCAATTAACTTTACATCATGAAGTTTTCAAAATTTTGATGATTACAAATTATCATAGAATATCAATGTATGAAGATTATCAAAGCACCAAAAACCCAAATCTAAAGATCATCGTAAACACATAAAACCTAGATTTAATATCATCAAGAACATACAAGACTCATATCTAAATTTAAAATTCAAATAACAGTTTTATATGTATTTTCAATAATTAGTGATCAGCGACAGTCACTTATTAATCAGCACTGCAATCAATTTTCAGTCGCGTATCACTTAAGCAAATGAATAGCATATTAATCATTTCACTAATCAATAAGTGATTTTGGCTAATAAATGTGTTATTCTTGGACAAGTAATAAATGGTATATCTTCATTTATCATCACTCATCGGATCAACATATTTTACCCACTTTAAACCAAAAACATATTTGGTGCCCTCTCTTCATTACAAGCACCTCACACCACTCCTAGGGGTGGGCAATATTTGGTCCAGCACCAAGAAAACCGAAAATCAAACCAAACCGAATCCGATTAAAACCAAACCAAATTTAAAATTTGGTTTTTGGTTTGGTTTCAGACCAAACCGATTATAATACTCGGTTTTTAGATTGGTTTATGGTCTAGCCGATAGCAAACCAAACCAAACCGAATTACCGAATACATACATACATACATACATACATACATACATACATACATATATATATATATATATATATATATATATATATATATATATCTAAATAAAATGATGCGTGAAGTCATGAATGATCGTTGGGAGCAAATGATTGAAGAAGAAAATAATATGAAGCTTGAATGTTAGGCTGTTTGGAATCATAATATTTTTAGGGTTAATGTCTTTTGACGTAAAACATTTAATGTATGTTAACTTTATATTTTGGGATTGTATTTGGCAATTAAAGACGTTAGAAAGTTTTGTTGTTTAATATTTGGTTTATTTGGTTTATAAACCAAACCAAACCGAATTCGAATTTGATTTATGGTTTGGTTTATGTAGCTTTGAATTTGGTTTGGTTTGGTTTTTGGTTTAGGAGAAAAAAAAAATTTCAAACCGAAGAAACCAAACCGAGGAAACCAACGAACTCATAAACCAAACCGTTGATCACCCCTACCACTCCCCCCCATCCCGTGCGTCGGCCAAAACTTTACCTGTTTACCATTGTAGTCATCGCTGCCGTCTCTTCTCGATCTAACATTCTCTTCTTGGTCCAAACTTTTACCAGCGCCTCACACCACTCCTTCACCCCCCCCCCCCCGGTTAGCCAAAATCCTACCACACCAGTGTCCATCGTTGTTGCCACCAGGCTCAGTCGCTGTCGCCGTCTCTTCTCGGTCTGTCCTTCTCTTCTCTGCCAGTTTCTTCTCGGCCCAAACCCTTATTGTAAGTTTGCTACATTTCCCTCTTTTTAAAGTTGGTTTTTCTTAAAGAAAATCGATTTTTTTTCTTTGATTTTTTGAAAGAAATCGATTTGTTTTGTTTATATGTTAGAAAAATCAATTTCTCTTTGATTATTTTTCTTGTTTAATTATGTGTTAAAAAAAGTTGAAATACATGTTTATTAGTTAATGATATATACTTGATTATTCAGATTTATGTATTGATTGTTCTTTACATGTTCAAGTATTCTTCAAGATTTGTGTATTGATTATTCAGATCAATTTAAATTAAATGCATATTCAAGTTTTGATTGTTATTTACATTTTCAAGTATTATTCAAGATTTGTGTATTGATTATACTTCTTTTAGTTGGATTTATATTATACCAGTAGGAATTGGTGTATGGATTTATATGACACTAGTATAGATAAAAAAATTTTAATACACATTGATCAGCAAACAATGAAAACAAACTTATTGATTCAATATTCAATAACAAGTGAGTATAAATGTCACTGATAATCTAACATGACCAACAAAGCTACTTCTAAAAGACTTTACAAACTATATAATGTAAATAAAACAAATCAGAATGGATGTCTATTCTATAAACATTGAATGTGCATAATAACAACTTAATATGTCAAATTTTAACATATTACAACAACGTACATATTTTTTAGGGTTAATGTTAAATAGATAATTTTTTTAATTGTTTAAATCTCTCAACATATTTTGACTTATTCAAAATTATGTATGTGGCTTGTTTAGCAACTCATTATGTAACACCCTCCCCGATCCCGGAAATGTCACGTCAATACAATACACATGTGGCAATAACGCAATAACTCTATAACACATAAGTCAGGAGGATACACTGAAATCACTGATAATTTAAAACTTTCACATAAACATTATTAAACACATAGAATCCACCAGACTACAACATTCCATAAGACACGAATACTAACAAAGCAGATACGTCTCCCACTAACAGCAAATCCCTGATCAGCAAACCCGGCTAACGATCTCTTCCCTGATCCCCTGAACATAGTAGACTCAAATACGTAAGCTCGGAAGCTCATGAGTACTCGAGGGTTAGACTCTGCACAATAAACATATAACATGCGTACACATAGCACATACACACGCACAAGCTCTATCTCTGACACTGGCAATCAACAGCATAAGCAGGTATGAACACACAGAATGAGATCCACAGCCCTGCACACAGAATCACTGAAGGGGGACCCTTCCCCAGCTAACGACCGCGGCCGCGGTGGTTAGCCACAACCCTGTAGCACGGGCGCGAACCGGCTACAGGCCCTGCCGTGTATACACGCCCCAAGGACTGTTAGGGACAGTCAACCCACGCGATCACTCATCGCGAATCACCGTCCGTATGGAACTCATCACGGACCCCGGACTGGATCTCATCTCATACACGTATATCACATATGTAAGAACAGAATCATACCTGCGCTCACGTCCCTGTCTCGAACACAGTATACACATAGCAGCTACACATCAATACTCGTAAAATAATCGCGCGATTTGGAAAAGACTCGTGTACTCACCTGGTCAATCCACTAATCTCGGAATCTCTGCCTCGGCTCAGCTCGCTGACTCGTCCCTGAAATCACACAGATCTTAGACGTTAATCTTAATTCCAACCGACACATAAACTCAACTCACAATAAATCAAACCAACCCCGACCCAAATAATTGAATCACAATAACCCAACTAATTCGGACTCGAAACACCCTCAACCGAATCCCGAACCCAACCGAAACTTTAACCAAAATCTCAAACCGAAACCCGATGCCCAACAATACCCGACCCGACAAAATCTCATAAAACCCCGGAAATTTAATCCAAACCCGACTCAACAATTCCAAACTAAATCCGACCCTTAGAACCCCCCCCCCCCCCCCCCCAAGTCCAGCCCCGGCTCAAGCCCCACAACCCGGCCCCCAGCTCTGCGATCGCGGCCCGCGCTACCGGCCATCGCGCCCGAACCAGCCGCGTCGCGGCCACGCTGCCCCATCGCGACCGCGACCGCTGCGGCGGTCTTCTTCCTGCTTTGCTGCTCTGTTTCGACCAGGGGTGAAATACCCCCATCCAACTCGATTTCAGCCATGGAAACCCCTCAAAACCCATACCTAACTTCACCATATCACCTCAAAACCATTCCCATAACTATTACATCATACATACACAATTTTAAGCTACCAAATTGAGATTCTTACCTCTTGAACTTCAAGAACACAAACAAGGAGGAAGAACACAAGATTTCAGCAACAAAATCTAGATTTGGAGAAGCTTCTTGCTACTATCACATACACACACATACACGATACACTTCACACACACACCACACCTTTTCTATTTGAGGAAAGAGTGAAAAAGAAAGCCGTACATATGATTTTCCACTTTTAGACGGGTTCCGACCCCATAACCCGAACCCGATATCACATTTTCATAATTAAAATTCACCTAACCCATTTAAATCCACGAACCCAAATATATAATTAATCCACTAAATTAATTACTCGGAGACACGTAACTCATAAACCCGACACGTATGATCCACTACTCGGGCTCTCATTGGACCCACGCAATAATAATTATTTAAATATCCACTAAAATAATTACACGCAATTATCTCGAAAATGGGATGTTACACATTAGCCCGTAAACAATAATACATAGACTTAGATAGTTGTAAAAAACATTCAACGACAGTAATCGTAAAAATAAAGAAAGAAGTTATACTGTTTTTTTCAATATTAGATCATGTAATGAACTAATAGTTTTACCGAATTAACGTATATCAAACTAAAATATATACTTTTGAATAAAATATTAAATAACATAAACAGTTGGGAAAAAAAGAAGGCTAGAGATTTAATCACGATATATGGTATAAAAATATTAGTTTTTTTTAATATTAACCACATTTTTATTCTTTAGAGCAATGTGTTATATTTTTTTTATAACAACGTACTTTTAAATTATATATATATATATATATATATATATATATATATATATATATATATATATATATATATATATATATATATATATATATATATATAAAATATTAAGTCACTTTCAACTCTTTTACGTCTATAGTAACAATTTTTCAAAGTTACCTATTCTTATAAACATGATTTTTTTATAAAATATATTATTATAAATAGAAAAAATTAAATTAAATATGTTATCAAATAGTCAAGAGTTTGATCATTGAACCCTTTACTAGCCATAATTGTTGAATGAGCCATAAAAAAAAATTCAGAGGATGTTTGGTTCGTAGATTTTTTCTATGGGATTTGCATTCTGTCTGATGATTTACATTTTGCAGCATTTTCATTCGTCAGTATTTTGTCAAAAAATTTACATTATCTTTTAGAAAAAATTTGCTAATCTGAATAACTAGGATTTAAAATCCTAAAGGGAAAACTGAGTTTTTAAATAACAAAGAAATAAATGATTTAAGAAAATTCTGGGATTTTAAATTCTTACTGAAATCTATAAACCGAACACAGTATTTTAATTGTAAATCCTAGGAAATTCGTGAACCAAACGCCCATCAGTTGAGAACTGATTTTTTGTGGATACAATTAGACAGGTGAGGTTGTCTGTATAATACGTTGTTATTTCATGTTTAAAATAAAAAAGTTTAAGCAAAAAAAGTAAAGTAGAAAAACATTTTTGAATAACAAAACACGTGATGCTTTTGATGGTATAAGTGTTGTAAACTTGTAATGAGCACGTTGAGGAAAAATGGATGTGAACAAAAAAGTCGTCTTTTTGAGGGGGAAAAAAAACAATTTCTTTTTAATCTTTTTTTTTTAAAAAAAAATAATTATTATGGTAAACCCTAACCTGCCAATGGGCAAATGCCCACCCCGCTATGTATGCTGTGTTGTCTCCACGTTCATTTGACTCTTACTCCTCTCTAACTCTATATATATATATATATATATATATATATATATATATATATATATATATATATATATATATATATATATATATATATATATATATATATATATATATATATATATATATATATATATATATATATGGGTTCGAGAGAGTACCACCCAAATGCAGCGCACCAGAAGGTACCAACTTTAAAAAAACTTTTTTAAAATTTTTATTTCATAAACATGTTTTAATTATCATTATGAAGATCGTATGTAAATTTCACATACATTCACATCTCCTAGCTCCTAAAAAATGATGTGAACACACACTTACATAATTTTGAAGACATGTGAACATGCATTTATGTGATGTGTGTTTTCATGCACTTAGAGTGTTCGGATTTGAGTGAAATTCACATATGATCTGTGTAATGCTAATTAGAACATGTTCATGAAAAAAAATTTCAAAAAAATTACTTTTAAGGGTGGTACCTTCTGGTGCGCTGCATTAGAGGTGGTACTCACTTGAACCTAAATCTATATATATATATATATATATATATATATATATATATATATATATATATATATATATATATATATATATATATATTTATATTTCCTTCCCCTTTCACCTCCTCCTCCTCCTCCTCCTCCACCTGCACTACTCTCCGGCCGGCGATCTTTTCAATTTCACCATCTTACAGTTCCGATCAAGGTATCATCCATCTTCTTTCATTTCTTATTGCTTGCTTATTTCATTCATCATCGTCATTACATACATCCTCTTTTTTGTTTATACGTTAATTCAATCCCAATACCTCACATCTAGGTCTGCAGATTCTCACTTTTTCATTTCAGTTTAAATCACGAATAAAGTATAATAAAGATGTATGATCTTATGTTAACATCATCTGTTGTGATGAAATGATGATACCTTTCCATTTTGACTTTTCCGCCGAACAGATAGAATAATGAATACTACTACCAATTTGAATTTCCTATTTCCGAATTTTCTGTTGATGATGATGATGATTTATGAGTTTGTGTTTTTAGGAAGAGAATCATGAATTTCAAGTTACTTATTTTGTTTTGATGATTTTGTAATGTAACAGGAGAATACTGATTCTACTTGAATTTAACTTTTCTCATACTATTTATGCAAACTAGAAATTAATGATGGTTACTTCACAGACATGACTGAACAGAGGCGTGCGCCACGTTTGAACGAAAGGATCCTATCTTCGTTGTCTAGAAGATCTGTTGCTGCTCATCCATGGCATGATCTCGAAATTGGTATATTCATTCATTCCATCTGTTCTATTATCTTTTAGTTTTGATGCAAGGTTTATGATTACTGATCCATCCTTACCTACACAGGACCTGGAGCTCCCCAAATTGTCAATGTGGTATGTTGCCTAACCTCCCTTTTTGTTGCTTTTTCCGTTCATATTGAATTCTAATCCTGAAAACAGGTTATCGAGATCACAAAAGGAAGCAAAGTGAAATATGAACTTGATAAGAAAACTGGTCTCATCAAGGTATGATTATTGATGCACACCACGTATATTATTATTGAATATAATATATGAATTTGGAAATAAACTATGTATGTTAACGATAACGAGCAGGTTGATCGAATCTTGTATTCATCTGTGGTGTACCCTCATAACTATGGCTTTATTCCTCGTACGCTATGTGAAGATAACGATCCAATGGACGTGCTAGTCCTGATGCAGGTAGCTTATCATGATATTTCGCCACATAATGATGACGCAAACGGTTAACACGATCTTTACTTGCAAACATTTGAATTGTTGCAGGAACCAGTGCTGCCTGGATGTTTTCTTAGAGCCAGAGCCATTGGACTGATGCCTATGATCGATCAGGTTCTTCTATCATCATCATTGTTGTTGTAGACTTGTTGTTATCATCAATTGTGTAGGTTTCTTATCTTTTGTTGCAACTTATGACAACAATCTGTTTGTGGATTTAGGGCGAAAAAGATGACAAGATTATTGCCGTATGTGCTGATGATCCAGAGTACCGCCACTACACTGATATTAGCCAGCTACCTCCTCATCGTCTGGCTGAGATCCGCCGCTTCTTTGAAGATTGTATCCTTTTGACTAGATTTCATTTTCCCACTTCCGGTTGTTTTCAGTGATCTGATGTAAGAATGTTTCTTGACAAACAAAATCAGACAAGAAAAATGAGAACAAAGAGGTTGCGGTTGATGAGTTTTTGCCTTCAAATACTGCCCATGATGCCATCCAATACTCCATGTAAGTTTTCACTTTGATTTGATCTAATAATGTACCAGAATACTTATTAGATATCTAAACAACTTTATTATGATGATCGTTAACGTTGATTTACGCTTTCTGAAGGGATCTTTATGCCGAGTACATCATGCAGACCTTGAGGAAGTAGAAGTTCAGACAACTTCAATTTATGCATTTGCTGCAGGCCGGCCTGGTTCAGTACGATCATGCTAAAAACAACGATGATCAGGGTAGCGATTTTTCCCGTTATTGTTAGACTATAAAAAACGAGTCTCTGTATTGTTATTTGCTCTTACTATTGTTGTTGTACTATTCAAGGTATAAGTTATCTTTGGTATGAAATGAATCCTAATACTTTTGAGATTTGATGAAGTTATCCTTTTAATTTGTTGTGACCACTGTTAACTCTGTTCTTTCTGTATATAAATAATTCCATAAACACTTTTAATTGATATAAATCGTGTTATTTTGATAGATTGTGCAAGTGTTAATGAAGTTATAGACGAAAATGATATAAAAATGGAGAGTTAAAATGAAGCTGAAAGATTAAAATATTTAAAAGTCTATGTTGTAGCCCTAAACACAAGGCCTCCGAAATCCATGGGACGATCCTGTTTTTTTATTTAATATTTAAACACGAGTCTCAATTGTTATATCTTTAATAGGTTACAAGAAACTATTAATATAAAAAAAGTTTAAAAGTTACTACATATAGTAATATCAATAATAAAGCTTAAAATTACAACCCTAAATTAAATAAATTGATAACTCATCTAACCAGATCTATTATTTGTCTTTAGATCATGCAATTCGACAATTAGGATATGGATGATACACAAATAAACTGTCCAACAATTTGTGCACAATCTAAAAAATCAATAACACCATCAATTGTTATCGTATGTATAGTTTCTAAACTATCTTATTAAAGCTTTATCATAATTCAGATTATAATCAACCAAAATTCGTGTAACATGATTCATGTTGAAAATACGATTTTTATAAAAGTGAATCAAATTTATTATCACAATGTTAATCAATGATTTCATAATTACTAAAATTAATTGATAGGATTTCATAGGATTTGAATTTCATGAATTTTTATGGTTTAGAATATTTTGAAATCCTTCAATAAATGAAAAGGTTTGGAAAGTGGAAACCATTCATTATGAGATTTAAAATCCTTTCGACTATTTAAATATTTAAAAATTCTGTAAATTATTAATGATTACATAAAGATATTTGTGCAAAAAAAACTAAGTTAAACCATTTTTATAAACTACAACCATTTTTCATTGTATAAAAATCTCAACAGACAAACTCTAATGGAATTAGGGTATTACCGGTTGTAACCGATTAAAAATCACAGACCACCGTCGACAAGTCATCAGTGACCATCGGAATTTCGTCGAAAAAGTAAATTCCAACAAAGAAAAAACAAAGATTAAACAAAAAATCAACAAGAGATATGAATTTAAATCATAAAACCAGACAAATGAGTTTGGTGGTAAGAAGGTTCGTCGAATACGAATAGATGGTCAGCAGATTACAACCGGTTCATCAGATCGCAAGTCTTTGTTTTTGACAAAAACCTCATTTTGATAAGTTTTAGTTAGTTGGGAATGTTTTATACAATGAAAAATGATTAGGGGTTTTAATCACATAAATTAACCAATTTTAAGGTTTTTTCCACAATTATCCCATCCCTTTCATAAAATATCAAAAAATCCAAATTTTGTGAAAATCTTAAAAACTGTTGTTTTATATACATCCCCTAAACACTTATTAATTTTATTAATGATATGTTTAATACCATTGTCTACATTCGTTAACAAAGAGTCAAAGATGATATGGGATTAGAAAAGATTTGACTTCATTTTATAAAAGAGAGTGGTTGCATTTCAAAATCAAATTTTTAGATATTAAACTGTTTTGGTTTTTATTCAATCTGGACATTCTAAATAACAAATCCAACTATAAAATTTCTGGTTAAACAGTCAATAAAATTATCAATCATTCAAAAAAAAATTAATATATGTGACCTCGATCTAAGCTTGACACAGCCCCCAGGGAATAAACCTTCTTGTTGCTCGATTCTTGATTAGAGTCGCCTGTTATTTTTATTATTATAAACTTTAATACGAATCTCTCCAGTCATAAAAGATACCCGAATGCAGTAATCGATCAAATGATTTAAGTTGGATCGTTTTCTAAAAACCAAAACCATACTGATGATGCTACCAAGTACCATCTTTGCCCATTCCAAGATGAGTTTTGAATTGCAAGTATTATTCTGTGCAAAGTGCATATGCATCAATCAACTTTAAGAAGATGGAACCATAAGGCATTCTGAAACCTCAAAAAAGAGATGATAATCACATACATTACCATTCAAACACCTGATTATCTATCTGAATCAGTGAGGAACTTGAGAAAAACGGTCACGACAATGTGACCTTGGTTACATTTGGGTACCAAGAACGCCAGTAAATCTTTCATAATCTCTTTGTTTTCATCACGCTCCGCACTTTGTCCACCCAGTCAAGAACGCTCTCATTGGACTCGACAGCATTTATTGCAGTTTCATGGACCTGCAAGCACCGTAGTTAATGAGATTGTTCAGGATTTTAGAATGATAATGTGACTTCACCCTCTGATTTTAGCGTTTCTGTTGTGAAAGAAGTTCATCCAAAGTTCTATTTATTGGACTTGTTGCCAGCTCTAACCTCTTTAAGCAGGGCTGTGCTTGAAGAATGGATGATCAAGAGCTTGTCGAGCAGTGAAACGCTCTGCTGGGTCAAACCTCAATAACCCATGCAGAAGATCAACGATGGATGATCTTGAACCTCCAACTGAAACATATTGTGATATCATATTCTGCATTGTAGGACAGAGTTAATCCGCACATCCAAAAGATGGAACATTCATATATTAAAGTACACATGGGCACTATATTATGTGGTATGCCAAATTTGGACGCTCATTTTAGCATTTGCAATCATGGTTGTCGATTTTAAATCTTAATCCCTCATAAAGTTTACTTTGACTATGGAATCAACTACCAAAATGGATAGATATATGTTAAAACTTCTATACAAGGAGACGCTTAATTCGCTCATTTTAGCATCTGCAATCATGGTTGTCGATTTTAAATCTTAATCCCTCATAAATTTATAAT
The DNA here is from genome assembly GCA_020465985.1 of Centrapalus pauciflorus. Lineage (NCBI taxonomy): Eukaryota > Viridiplantae > Streptophyta > Magnoliopsida > Asterales > Asteraceae > Centrapalus > Centrapalus pauciflorus. Next base: position 121,701 of record JAANYP010004045.1, read on the forward strand.
TTATTTACTTTGATTATGGAATCAACTACCAAAATGGATAGATATATGTTAAAAAAAACTTCTACAAGGAGACGCTTAATTCCTCATACACACACACACACACATACATACATACATACACACATACATATACAGATATATACATACATATATATATATATATATATATATATATATATATGTGTGTGTGTGTGTGTGTACGTATATATATATGTGTGTGTGTTTCAAATCATTGCAGAACCTAAATTTAAGAAAATGTAACATCACCAGTCACGTTTTAAATATGATAAAATATTGTGTTCGTGGTATAATTTTTGTTCTAAAATTTGATAATTCTTATAATGTTTAATTTTCAAAGTTGGTTTTGCAGTTCTGCACCAAATTTAAGTTCTGCAATATTCTCTCTCTATATATATATATGTGTGTGTGTGTGTGTGTGTGAGTGTGTGTGTGTAAGCCAACTATCTAAGACTTTCATCAAAAGGACCATCATTTAAATTCGAAAATATAAATCTTGTGAATGGTGTGAATGATTTATATATTAAGCACTGTGACCACTAATAAAATATTGACACACTAGCAAAACTTAAAATTTTACATGTTACAGATAACTTATTTTCATTGCTCGAATACAATGAACCCATTTAAACTAGTTTATATTAGATTCGGTGACTGTAATGAACGCAATGAGACTTGCACATATATAAAAGCATAAGAATGTAATAAGCCCAATGAATCTTATATATATTAAAGCATGTGAATGCAATGAACTCATTGAATGTTTATTTCCATGGTTAAAAGCTTGTCAAATATATAAATTATTTCACACCAAATAATTTATTTCAAAAATCTCGTGGAGACCTATAATACGAGCATAATATTGAATATTTACTATTATACTGCAACATTGCATGGCAAGACTTCCTCTATGTGTGTATCAAAGCATAAGCCATTCCAATATTGGGGAACTTTCCTTAGAAAGACATGAATGCCATCCATCAGCATTCATCATCCCCAACTTTAAATTGCAAAAATATTAATGTTCCATGAAAACCATGAATTATAATCATGTATTTTTTTTATTATTTAAATTTTAATCAAGAGAGTAGACTCTTTGAATGAATCTGAAGTTTGAACCATGTCTATTTTAAACTCTCTAGAACTCGAATTTTTCGCAGTTGAGGATTAAAAAATTCATTCATGTTGGACCATCCATGACTGCCGTATTTTTAAAGAAGATTCTTTATTGTTCCCCTTCTGGATGACTGGATGTATGACCAACAACAACCCTATCTATATATTTTTGGTTTTCAAAAAAACATGCAGGACCCATTAAAACCATTTTCGTCTTATTAGAATGACAATTTATCATCTATTCTTTATAGAATTATATTAAAAAATGTGACAACATACCACATTTTTGTTTCCATTGCCCGTATGTAACTGTTAAAGATTTAAAAACGTGACAAGTTCTTTAAATGGATAACCAAAGTAAAGAAGGCAAGGAAGAATGAAACCTTCAGTCGGTCTAGCTTCCTCACTGCTCTAATACTCTCCCTAGAGACTGCACCCTCGGGCCAGTTTAATCTTGATCGTCTGAAGTACTTCTCCGCACCCCGGCTGTGATAATCAGTAGAATGGGAAAACCAACGTATTTCTATCAGCAACCATACTGTATAAAATAAAACTAACACAAACAGTATCATATATTACACCCATCTCAATGGGCTTTTGTTTTGTGTTTTTTTTTTCTTGGTGGAAGGAGGGAAAGCAGATAGAGAAAGCATCTTGCAACCATACCCATATCCAGAAAACAATCATCAGTTTACAGGTTTTTTTTGTAGATGCCAGTAACAAATTGCAACTTCAGTTTTGACTTTCATGATATTAGGTTTGTTTAATAATAATAATAATAAAACAACAATAGAAAACAAAATAAAAATGAAAAGCATGAAATGACTAACTTCGATGTGGTTGAGACTTGAGATTTCAAGTCCAATAAAACATACATTTATGTTCTTATTACTTGTTAGCCTTTGTTTTTATTGCCTAACTTGTACTGTCATCTAACAAAAATATTACGATATTGGTCTACATTACATAAACTGTAACAAAATAAACTTAGGGTTATACCAAACTAGGTCTTACCTGGCTCTACGAACCATATGCTCCGGTAAAGGTCCCAATACCTTCTCCATCATTGCCAAGTGTTCTAAATTCTCATGAGTTTGAAACAACGCTTCACCCTGAAATATTACAAAATGTTTTATAAGTACATGGGATGATAGTGATCTCTCATAGACTATATCTGAAACAAGAAGAAAAGAAGACAAACCGAGCATAGTTCAACAAGTATACAGCCAATACTCCACATGTCGCACGGGTAGCTCCATCCAAGGCCTGCAATAATAATAATAAGATATACTAATGGAAAGATTTGAGAGAAAATGCTGCCTTTTATACATGGAAAGGTCAATCTAATCCAAATATTCTACAATAGCTTTAAGGATTAGGATTATAAAGATGCATCTTATGAATCCATAAGACATTTAGTAGAGAAGCAACTTATAGAGACCCACGGCGCAATCTATGCAGAGGCCGCCATACCGAGGGATTATACAACATACAATAAACGTTGAAGACGTAGAGATGCATGCTCATTTCAGTGTTCACTTTGGTTATAACACAGAATCAATACGTAAACTCTTCTCTTTAGAAAATATCATCAAACAAAATATATTGCAGAAGTCCTTATACAGCTTACTACTTCACAGATATTCCATACGTGGAGATCCATCACAAATGTCACGTGTTAGAATAATAAAGAAAGATGCCACGTTTGAAGAGATTAATAGAAAAAAATTAAAAGCCTGGAGTTGAATCTCTATCGGCCGTAGGAATTTTCTAGGAAATTTTAAGCAAGAACAGTAATGTATTGGTCCAAAACCTTCTGGGGCATTTTTTTGGAATCTGGAGTTGATCATAACTTTAGTAGGTTATATTTTATTAAAACTAAAGTATCAGAAACATTCAAACATCATGTCTTTTAAGCAGATAAAAACAACCAAAGAAAGAAACTATTCCCATTGACCCATTCATTCACACATCCAGAAGATTCACAAATGCGAGATTTAAACTCAAGAGCTCTAGTGATCTTGAGAAAGGCCCACGAGCATAACATGCTAAATATTGCCGCTGGTTACGATGACGTTGGCTAGTTTTTACACACCAATGTTCATACTCCTTGCATCTCCTAAAAAAAACTAAATTCACCAAATTACATGCAGGGTGCCAATTTTTTGTTAGTTTTGAGAGACGACTTGCCACCTCGTGTTTTATAGATAGAAAAAATCAACAAGTCTCCCTTGGCTAAGAACAACTAGTTACCTAGAATAACTTCGGGTGCTCGGTAGTGTCTTGTAGAAACAATCGAGCTATGATTTTCATTATCATAAGCAGTACTGCCAAAATCAATCAGCTTAATCTTACTTGACTTTGGCAAGCACCTGAAATGTGCTTCCCCCAGTGAAGTCCTCTGCAACATTACAAAACGTTACTTAACAAACATGAACCCTCCCACCAACCATCAGATGATTTAAACGTCAAGCGGGTCATCTACCTTGAAGCCAGGAAGCTTTATATAATCAGAAGATATAAGAAGAATATTTTCCGGCTTCAGGTCAGTATGAATTAACTGTAAACTATGCATATCTGCCAAGAATGATACACAACAAAAATAAATTTGTTACCCAAGAGGATCATAATAGTTCTTTTTTACACTCATTCACCACAAAAGAAGAACAATAATTTTCGAAGTCTGGCTGTTTAATATAAGAAATTGAGTGATGAGAGATACAGGAAGGCAAAGAATAATCTACACACATGCTACAGATTCCAAAAGCTGACGTCCAATTTCCCGAACAAGATCCACAGGGAATGGGCAGTATTTATTTCTCTTTAGGAAATCAAATAAACTTGGTCCAAGCTTCTCAAACACCTGATCACCAGTGAAATGCATTCAAAGGAGAATGAAGTTCATATGGACAGAACAATCTTAGGCAAGTAACAAGCCTCCGTAAATTACTCTAACAAGCATCACACATATGCTCACAGTATCGACAATCAATGAACCGTGAAGAGGAAACAGGAAAAAAAAACTTTTAAGACAGGAATAAGCTAGATCATGTAGGGAACCATGTAAAATGAACACAGATATACAATCAACGGGAAAATAAGATGAAGAAACACCAGAACAAAGTCATCAAGACACTTACTATGCATATATGATTCCGATAATCGAACCAATTCAGGATCTGGACACAGCTGCACAATTAGATAAAAACTACAAAATCAATGCCAACTGTGAAACCATGAAAACCTAACAACACAAAGGTGAAAGAAACGTACTGTGATCTGCCTTTATCATTCTTTGCAAGCTGTTGAAGTACATCAACTTCAACCATTGCCGCATCACGATATTTTCTTATGCTTCGAACTACTTTGATTGCTACATATTCCCGGTTTTGACGGTCCCAACATTCCAAAACTCGACCAAACGTGCCTACAGCACTAGCAATTTGCTGATACCCACAAAAGAAGTGATAAAAATATAAGATTTTGCAGACATCGGACACTTTACTGCTAACCTTCACCCATCTTGCTCAGTATTTTATCTGAATGAGATGATTAAAGCATATTCAACCGTCAGTTGTTGGGTAAAAGATAAAGATAAGAGTTGATGACAAACAAATGATCCAAATCAACAGATGTCATGCCAATATTGAACCCACAACCCAAAGCAGAACAATGAAACTGTTAACAAAATATACACCTGCAAAGAAGGCTATTAATTATCATACCCCTATGCTGTAGAATAAGCCACATAAGAACTAGAGTTTGTTCCAAAAATAAAATTCCATCAGATTTCCAAAAAAAATGAAGCAGCAAATCAGTGGTGGAGCTAGAGAAGGTTTAAGACCTTGATATGGTTTCCATATCCTAACACTCAGAAGGTGTAATTTTTACTTCGTTTAACGTTTTTGTTATTATACGTCCTCTATATTTGTCGTTTCAATGTCGTCACGTTGATCCTATTATATAACTTTGGTCCATATTGGCGTATAGACTTACCGTACCAGATTTTGCATAAGATTCTTAACTTCAATTATTATGATCTTGACACTCATCTATAAGAAATGATTGCAACACATTTGCAAACAACAACATTCAATTATGTCAGCGTGCAATTTACAACATAAATCCATCTCAATCTTGAAAATCAATGATGCAGAAGACCAAGTGAGACATATACATAACTGAACAGTGATAATTGCCACAAAAATAAAGATATAAATTATTAGGTTTCAATGCAAGGCATATATGTTTGATACAAAAACACACGCAATTCAGTTTTCAGCAAATAACAGCAATAATCAAAATCAAGGGCAGACAAAACTCACATCTTGGAGTTAGATTCTCCCCAAGACTGTAGGTATAGTGGCCGTCCCGATCATCCTCTCTTTTTGGCGGGGAGACGTGGCGAGGCTGCCGTAGTTCAGCCTACAAAGAAAATCTCATCGTCAAACAAGAAACCCTAACCCTGATTGTTTGCCAAAGCCATCAAATAGACTAACCTCTGGTGATGCTGCCACATCCCATGTAAGACGGCGTCGTTTCGTGTTGTGTTGCTGCTCCTTGTCTTCAACCATTATAACCCCTAAAGAATCAATCGGAACCATTCAAACGACCGCAGTCTCTCTCTGCAAACGGAAAACAGGTGAAAATTTGCAACAAAATAGTTTGAATTGAAATATTTATTGTCAGTACGTAGTTGGGATTTTTTTAGATTTAGGGTTTGTAGGGAAGGAGGATGAAGAAGGAATCACGGGATTTTAAAGGGATAGTCAGCCGTGGTGCATGTTCTTCGTTACACATACTCGTTTGGTAGCGGTTCGGATCCGAGCTTGGTGGCGGCGTGTTTGAACCCATATTGTCTTGAACAGTAAATGAACGAAATAAAATCATTCGTTGAATAAATTTCTAAAATAAATTAAATTATTCGTTGACGGTAAATGAACAAAATTAAGTTTTATTTAGTATTATTTTTTTGTTTGGTTCGATTAAAAAAAATTTAATATAATTATAACAAATTAAGATGTCTTTATTTATAACTTTTTTTACACTTTTTTTCTTGGATTATAAAATATTTTAAAACTATTTCATGACTCTTTATAAATATAAAATTCAATCACATTTATTAGATGTCAAATTTATAAACAAAGGTCGAAAATAATAACCATAACAGCCACATAAAAAAACTCAAGTCTCATAATATTCCAATATATGACCAAAATAGTATCCAAACGTACCACATAAAATCGAGATTTACTATTTGCAAATTCATATGATAACAATTTTTTGTTAAATTGGATCATCAAAATAACAAAACATGCAACGAGATATACTTTCAAATCAAACGTAAAAGTACTAAAGTATCTCGATAAAATATATATCACATTCTTTTTAACTTAAGATGTGCCGATGGAGTTACTGAGTACAGCTATGGGTGTTTATAAAAATCCAAATCTGAGCTTCCGAACAAAAAATCTGAAAATCCGATTCGAAACTATCCGATATTTTGGATATCCTAAATTTCGGATTCGGATAGTAAAATTCCAAATTTTCAGATATCCGAAAATCTTAAAAAAAACATTTTTTTTTGAACTTTTATATATCTTATTATTGATTATCTACATAATATTAAGTGTTTATTTTTATTCTAATGTATATATTTTAGTTTTATCTTGATATTATACATTTATTAACAAGTATTTTATATATTTTAGTTTTTTAATATTTATTTAGTCGTTTTAAGTAAATTAATTACTGATACATTTAATTTGTGATATATTTATCTTTAATATGTATTTGGATATATGAATTTGTATTTTAGATATTTAAATATATGATTTAAAATTAAAAGAAAGGTAAAAAAAATATGAATTTTTGGATATTCAGATAATTCGATATCCGAATCCAAAAATTCAGATATCTTGAATTTCATATTCGAATTCGGATAGAAAAAATCACTATTCGATATTTTGAATATCCGATTTTGAACACCTCTAACTACAAGTCTACAACAATGGTGAGGTAATCTCCTATTCTTTTGATATTTGGAATGCTTTAATACTCGATCCTTTAACAATGTTGTTTGTGAGAACAAAAGGGGTACAAAGGTTTAGTAAATCTAACATCACGTACTAGAGCACAATTCAATAGTTGATACATTTTGCTGGTGTCTAGTGGCTGCAAGTAAATGTTAGTGGCTACTATCAATCTCAACATGAATTTTTATCATGCTAGTTCCAACACAGAGTTAAGCAAATATTCTAAGTTAATATGAAGAATGCAATGATAAACTTAGAAGGGATTTTGTAAATCATAACTTGAACTTGAATATTTAAACTTCAAATGAAGATTTGGAATTCGTATTTCAAATAAAATCGTATACCAATTTAAGTTTAACATCCAAAAAATAGCAGCTGATACGTGAAATTTATTTATTAGTTATTTACTTATTAATCTTATGAGTTAGTGGAGTCTAATTGTATAAATAAGTCCAACTAAACAAGATACGCTTCTATTATTATGTGTCAAATTGTAATTAGTTGAAATATCAGTCAGAATAACTCTAAATATTAAGTTCGGAGGTTGTTTTAATGAGTTGAATTATGTTAGCAACTTATTATTCTCTTAACTATTAGAAATTTAGACGGGTCGTGATATATATGACAGTAAATGAGACAATTAAATTCTCGAACAAAATTAAAGATACATCATAATTCAAATATAGCCGCTCTTCACACTCTCGGTTCTCACATTCTAACATTGTGTTATTAAAACTTGTTAAACGAAGGAAAATGAAAAAAAAAAAAATGTGTTCTTCAAATAAAGAAAAAGGAAAGAGTTGACTTTTTTTTTAAATTTCTTTCCTTTCAAATATGGGAAAAAACAGAAAGAAATAATAATATCTATCACCTTCACATTAACTTATGATTTCAAAAAATAATAAAAAATCATTATAAATAAATAATAATGAAAATATTCTCTATTTTATTTCCCAAATTTCCGCTCATCAAAAATTTCATTTCCACCCATTTTTTTTCCTGCTTTTCAAAATTGATAAAGGATTAATGACATCAAATAGTAACCAATTCTTTTATTAATTAAACTTTTAGTAACTAATTACCATCCAATAATAACTAACTTGTAATTGTTGGAAAAAAGTGTGAATTTTTCAAAGGAAAAAGTGTATTTTCCATGTTTTTGGACCAAATATAATTATATATAGTTGTGAGATATATAATTAATATTTTATGGGTGTGTATTCTCCTTGAAGAGAGGATTACAACGATATAATGAACGTCCAAAACGGAACTAAGATGAATGAGATATCGATGCTCAAAAATTGGTGTTTGATGTGGGAAAATGCAAGTTAAAAGTGTGAAAACTTGTTCCACATAGGAAGATGGACCAAACCATGAGTGGTTTATAATGAGGAGCCTTGACAAGCATGACAAGTTACTCCAAGACAAAACTTGGGTCCAAGCAATAGCAAATCATTAAACTTGTGTGCACTCGCATCTGCCTCGTACTTTGTATAAGGAATTTTTTTTGTGCGAGCCGCGTTCGTGTCTTGAACGAATCTAGACAATTCTAGAGCAGTTACAGAAATAGTTTAATGATAGAATTATTATATTTAATTATTAATAAAAAATATTTTTTTATTACAATTAAATATAATTAATTTGTTGTTACAACTCATGGTTTAATGATAGAATTATTATATTTAATTATTAATAAAAAAATGGTTTTTTATTATTATTACAATTGAAAATATAATTAAGTTGTTGTTACAACTCATCTCCTATAAAAGGGATGGAGATGCAAACACCAAAACACACATTTTTGATATACTTGAAACCCTTGGAAAACACTTTGTATTCTTGAAACTTTTTGCACTTTAACGGCAAGACGTTGCTGCTTCCAAGAACGAAGAACACCTTCAATTCATGTGATTTTTCAGGCAAGTTGGTTACCTCCGGCAGTACACGCTGCTTTGGCTGTTGTACCCTGGGAAACAGACTTCGAATCTGTTTTAAGGGAATCGTGTCAAACACGAGACTCAGCCTTTATTTTTCCGTATTGTAATTTACTTTTCCGTATTATTATTTCTTTTACTTGTAATTTTAATTTCAGTACTTTATTTATTTCCGTGTATTGTAATTTCATTTCTGAATTGTAATTCGTAATATATTTCTTATATTTTATAATTGGTATCGGGTACACTATCCCTACAATCTTAAAACAGATTCTACAACCACGATACCGGTTATAAAATTAGGAATTTTAAAGAAATTATTTCTTCGATTCAAACAAGTTTTGTTTCGAAGTAAAAGTTTCTATTACATTATTGTTTTGATTCAAACGAGTTTTGTCTCGAAGCAATTGTGTTTCCATTTCATTTAATTATTTCTGTTTCGTTACAAACGAGTTTTGGTTTCGAGACAGATTTAATTTTTGCAACTGTCTTGATTAAGTGTTTAATTTGAACGGCAGATTCGATTATTCACTTTTGGTTTCTTAAACATTGAACGGATGATTCAATTTTAACTTTTAATATAAAATTTGTTACTATTCTCGTTCGGGTTACAAGTGTTTGAATGAACGGTTGATTCATTCTTCACTTTGGTGTTATCACTTTGGTGTTAAATTGAACGGCAGATTCAATTTTAGTGATAAAATCGGTTATAATAAAAAGGATTTAATTTTGTTATAAAGTGATTAAATTGAACGGTTGATTCAAGTTTTGTCAATTGAAGTATTTGACATTGTTTATAACAAAAGATTTAATTTTGTTATAAAGTGATTAAATTGAACGGTTGATTCAAGTTTTGTCAATTGAAGTATTTGACATTGTTTATAACAAAAGATTTAATTTTGTTATAAAGTGATTAAATTGAACGGTTGAATCAAGTTTGATCAATTAATTTGACGTTGTTTATAATAAAAGTGTAATTTTATTATAAAGTGAGAAAATTTTCTTTATTGAAAATTTATAAAGTATTTGTTTGAAAAGAAGATTCACAACTACTTATAATTATTTTCTTTGGCGTTAAAGAAAAATGGAAATGTTTGGTGGAATTGTGTCACGGCCGATGACTTCAATTATAACATCTATTGTTAACCCATCGATTAAGAAGATGGTTAATTTGATTGGAGTTCAAAATGAGAATAATTTTGCCAATCATATTGAGAAATCAGAATTGCTTTCTGAATTAAATCTTGAACCATGCGTGGTTCTTGAAGGCAACGATGAAGTTGCAAGTGTGATGAATGTAAATATCACCGCAATGGTTTCTGATGTAGAATTGGTAAAATCTGAATCGAATGAATGGTGGATTAACACTGGTTCTACCCGACATGTGTGTTCGGAGAAAAGTTTGTTTACTACTTTGAAAGTAGTTAATGGAAAAAAGATCTTCATGGGAAACTTTGGTACGGTTGATGTCAAAGGTGAAGGCGATGTGATCTTGAAGATGACATCCGGGAAAGATCTTAAGTTGACAAATGTTTTCTACGTACCGGAAGTTCAAAAGAATTTGGTTTCCGGATGGCTGTTAAACAAGTTTGGATTTAAAATGGTTTTTGAATCTAATAAATTTGTTTTGACCAAGAATGGTCATTTTGTTGGAGAAGGTTTTACTTTGAATGGAATGTTCAAAATAAATTTGATGATTTTGAAAAGCAATTTTAATAAAACGACTACAAATTCGGTTTATTTGACAGAGTCTTCTAACGTATGGCATGGTCGTGTTGGACATGTCAATTTTAATTCTTTACGTCGTTTAATCAAGTTAAATTGCATTCCATCTTTTCATATTGATTCAAATTATAAATGTCAAACTTGTGTTGAAGCCAAACTTACAAGATCGTCTTTCCAATCGGTTGAAAGAATAACCGAACCACTTGATATGATTCACACAGATGTGTGTGATTTAAAATCCATTCCTACGAGAGGTGGTAATAAGTACTTCATCACGTTTATTGATGATTGTACAAGATATTGCTATGTTTACTTGATGAAAAGTAAAGATGAAGCAATCGAGAAGTTTGTTTTATACAAACAAGAGGTTGAGAACCAACTCAACAAAAAGATTAAGGTTGTAAGAAGTGATCGAGGTGGTGAATATGTGTCACCGTTTGCGGATTTATGTGCTCAACATGGAATCCGACACGAATTCACCGCTCCTTACTCACCTCAACAAAATGGTATTGCGGAAAGAAAAAACCGAACATTGAAAGAAATGGTGAATGCCATGTTAATAAGTTCGGGAATGAGCCAAGAAATGTGGGGGGAAGCTATCCTCTCGGCTACTTATCTTTTGAATAAGATACCCCGCAAGAAAATGGATAAAACACCGTATGAACTTTGGATGGGAAGAGAGCCATCCTATAAGTACTTACGAGTGTGGGGGTGCCTAGCAAAGGTTGTTGTACCGGCACCTAAGGCTCAAAAGATATGACCTAAAACGGTTGATTGCATATTTATTGGTTATGCACATCATAGTAGTGCATATCGGTTTCTTGTGTATGAGTCTAAAAATCCAGAAATTCACAAGAATACCATCATGGAATCAAGGAATGCATCATTCTTTGAGAATATATTTCCTTGTTTACAAAAGAATCGTGATAGTTCGTCTAAATCAATTGACGAAAATGTCCAAGATGAGACATTAGAACAACCTGAAAGAGAAGAGGTTGAGCCTAGAAGAAGTAAAAGGAAAAGGGTTGAAAAATCATATGGAGATGATTTTGTCACTTACATGGTTGAAAGTGAACCCAAAACTTACCGAGAAGCGGTAACTTCTTCTGAAGGACCTCAATGGAAAGAAGCCATCAAGAGTGAAATTGAGTCAATTTTACAAAATCATACTTGGGAACTAGTGGACCTTCCTGAAGGTTGTAAACCACTAGGTTACCGATGGCTTTTTAAGAGGAAAATGAAACCTGATGGTTCCATTGATAAATATAAAGCACGGTTGGTAATCAAAGGTTACAAACAAAAGGAGGGTGTTGATTACTTTGATACATATTCGCCGGTGACGCGAATAACATCCATTAGATTGGTGCTTGCGATTGCCGCAATAAGAAATCTAGAAGTGCACCAAATGGATGTGAAGACGGCTTTTCTAAACGGTGATTTAGAAGAGGAGATCTACATGGAACAACCCGAGGGTTTTAGTGCTCCCGGATGTGGAAAGAAAGTTTGTAGGCTTGTTAAGTCATTATATGGCTTGAAGCAAGCTCCCAAACAATGGCATCAAAAGTTTGACCACGTCATGCTAGAATGTGGATTCAAAATTAATGAGTGCGACAAGTGTGTGTACATGAAAGATACAAAACATGGATATGTCATTCTTTGTTTATACGTAGACGATATGCTTATCGTTGGTAGTAACGAAAGAATGATTAATTCAACGAAAGAGATGTTGAAATCCAAATTTGACATGAAAGACATGGGTTTAGCGGAAGTGATTCTTGGTATTAAAATCACACGAACCCAAGATAGTCTTGTGTTAAGTCAAACTCATTATGTGGATAAAATTCTTGAGAAATTTAGTAATGGTGATTCTAGTATAGCTAGAACTCCAATTGACACTAGTCAACATCTATCGAAAAATAGAGGTGAAAGTGTTAATCAACTAGAATACTCAAGAATTATAGGCAGTCTAATGTATCTAATGTCTTGTACCAGACCGGACATAGCATATGCTGTAAGCAGGCTAAGTAGGTACACGAGTAATCCGAGTCGGATTCATTGGAAAAGTGTGATACGAGTACTTCGGTATTTGAGATATACTCGAGAGTACGGACTGCGTTATGAGAGATATCCAGCTGTGATAGAAGGATACAGCGATGCGAATTGGATATCCGATATAAAAGATTCTAGATCTACAAGTGGATATGTATTTACACTTGGTGGTGCTGCTATTTCTTGGAAGTCTTCCAAGCAAACAGTGATAGCTAGATCTACGATGGAATCTGAATTCATCGCATTAGATAAATGTGGTGAAGAAGCCGAATGGTTACGTCAATTTATTGAAGACATACCAAAGTGGCCGAAACCCGTTTCAGCCGTTACTATACATTGTGATAGCCAATCAGCGATTGGTAGAGCGCATAGCATAATATATAATGGTAAGTCAAGACATATTAGACGTCGGCATAATTCGATACGACAACTACTCTCAACAGGTGTTATTACTATTGACTATGTGAAGTCAAAAGATAACATTGCGGATCCGCTTACGAAAGGCCTAAATAGAGAGTTAGTTTTGAAGTCGTCAAAAGGAATGGGACTAAAGCCCATGAATGAATAAATTCATACGAAGGAAAACCTTACCTTGTTGACTGGAGATCCCAAGATCTTGGTTCAAAAGGACAACCTATTTGTATGAATAAAGTATGGTCACTGTGGGGGGTTGTGAAAAACTCCTAGTCCATTCCTATATGATTTCTAGAAGAAAATCATTTTAGTGACAATGAGGTTAAGCATTTTATAATGATTCGGTCGAAATCATTTATGCTTTTAATGATTCGGGAGAAATCACCTATGTGAGAGAGAAGTGGGGTCGCTTCGAGTGGAATTGTAGGGGCACAATTCTTAGTAGCTCTCGCAGAACCAGGCTAGTGTTCCATGACCATAACGGACACGACTATGAGGAGTTAACCTTGTTAGGGAGATTCTTGTGAGGAGTGTATTGTCGTCTTCACAAATGGCAACTCAGTTCAAAGACATCGAGTTCTACTGACGGCTAGAAGGCTAAGTGCATTTCATAAGGGAAGGTTCAAAGGTTTACACCTACCTATCCTATGCAAGATTTCAACCATTGAAAATTCATTGGAATTTTATGTGTCTTCGATCAATCTCATACATGTGGGGGATGATTGGAATGTGTTTTCGATCGATCTCTCATTCATGTGGGGGATTGTTGGAAAAAAGTGTGAATTTTTCAAAGGAAAAAGTGTATTTTCCATGTTTTTGGACCAAATATAATTATATATAGTTGTGAGATATATAATTAATATTTTATGGGTGTGTATTCTCCTTGAAGAGAGGATTACAACGATATAAAGAACGTCCAAAACGGAACTAAGATGAATGAGATATCGATGCTCAAAGATTGGTGTTTGATGTGGGAAAATGCAAGTTAAAAGTGTGAAAACTTGTCCCACATAGGAAGATGGACCAAACCATGAGTGGTTTATAACGAGGAGTCTTGACAAGCATGACAAGTTACTCCAAGACAAAACTTGGGTCCAAGCAATAGCAAATCATTAAACTTGTGTGCACTTGCATCTGCCTCGTACTTTGTATAAGGAATTTTTTTTGTGCGAGCCGCGTTCGTGTCTTGAACGAATCTAGACAGTTCTAGAGCAGTTACAGAAATAGTTTAATGATAGAATTATTATATTTAATTATTAATAAAAAAAATTTTTTATTACAATTAAATATAATTAATTTGTTGTTACAACTCATGGTTTAATGATAGAATTATTATATTTAATTATTAATAAAAAAATGGTTTTTTATTATTATTACAATTGAAAATATAATTAAGTTGTTGTTACAACTCATCTCCTATAAAAGGGATGGAGATGCAAACACCAAAACACACATTTTTGATATACTTGAAACCCTTGGAAAACACTTTGTATTCTTGAAACTTTTTGCACTTTAACGGCAAGACGTTGCTGCTTCCAAGAACGAAGAACACCTTCAATTCACGTGATTTTTCAGGCAAGTTGGTTACCTCCGGCAGTACACGCTGCTTTGGCTGTTGTACCCTGGGAAACAGATTTCGAATCTGTTTTAAGGGAATCGTGTCAAACACGAGACTCAGCCTTTATTTTTCCGTATTGTAATTTACTTTTCCGTATTATTATTTCTTTTACTTGTAATTTTAATTTCAGTACTTTATTTATTTCCGTGTATTGTAATTTCATTTCTGAATTGTAATTCGTAATATATTTCTTATATTTTATAATTGGTATCGGGTACACTATTCCTACAGTAATAACCTAAACATTTTAATAATTAACTTGTTATAATAAGTTTACTAACGACATGTCAATAGTTTGTGCCATGTCATTTCTCATCTTATTTATAATATAAGATAATGTTATAAATATAAATTGATTTATGATAATTATAAAAACAAAAATAAGGATACGTTCAATCATATACTCATTGTTACCAGATTCTTACAAATTTGAACTTCCAAAAAATACACACATATACCAAACACACATTTTCGATTCTCATTTTGAATCCTTCATGTCTAAAACCTCCAAACAGACACATATTATGTGTCTCGCATCATGTAACAAATAAATTTATTAGTTCGGTGGCATGTCATTAATCAACCTGTTATAACAAGTTAATTTTTTTTGAACGGCAAAAAGGTTAACTAGACGAGAGCTTCGGCATGGCCATCACCCCCATCTAGAAAACCCGAACGAAGATAATATAAATATAAAGACTAGCAAGATGCTAGCAAAGTACAAACAAAATTAGAAAAGTAATAAAGGACAACTACACCATAATTCCCAAATTAAAAACTTAAAATTCCCTCTAAACTTCAACCATGAGAACACGTTTACTTGTATTTCATCTTTAATTATTGACGCCGAAGTCTTCTTTCTGTTAAAAACCAAGTTATCCCGAGCTTTCCAGATGGACCACAATAAACCCCCAACAATGACCTCAATTAACTTACGCCTCGAGATTGATTTGAAATTTTGCAAGAAACTCCCGAATAATTGATCTAACGAAACTATATGGTTGTCCGTCTCCCCCACCCAGTCCAACGCTCATCTCCATAGTTCATAACTTACCGGACAAGAGATGAAAAGATGATTCTCTGATTCCTCCATATTATTGCAAAAAGGACACAGCAATGACGGAAAATTTACTCCCCTGGCCCTGGATGCCAAATTCAACCGAGTAGGTAACCGATGTAATGAAAGTTTCCATACAAAACAATTGACTCTTGGAGGCAACCATCTATTCCAAAAGCAATTGCTATTCCCAAAATTACAAGATAAACTATCGATTATCCCTTTAAGCGATCTCCCTCTAAGCGATCTGACCTCAATTTATTTATTATAAATTATATATAAAAATTATGCGTTACGTAAAATTAGAATTTTAATATATCGATTAAATATATTAATTTAGAAATAAGAAATTTAAAAGAATGTTAAAAGGGTAAGTATTGTTTATGAATATTTAAAAAGATAGATAAATAATATATATGAAAGATAATTATATTTTTGTTTTATTTTTTTAAGAAAAAAATTAACGTTATATGACTACATTTTATATCATTCATGCAGATTTATAAACTAATATTTACAATGTTACAAGTTAATTACTGTTATACATTGAAAGAAAGTTAATTATTACTAACTTCGATAAGCAAAAGTGTTGGTTACTCGTTAGTCATTAACCCTTCAATAAAATACCGACCCACTTTCCAGCGAACCGTTATTCTCCGGTGACCCGTCCGGCCTACATGCTCGATCTACACGAACACAGTCACTCCTGTCGTCGTTGATCCGTCGTTCTCTTCGCTGATTTTGGAGTCTTCGTTCTCGCTCGTCTCCTTCGTTATGTAAGTAATTACAGATTTAGCATACATAACTATATACATTTCCTTGATTTACATTTTTCCCAATTCCCATATAGAACGAATACAGTTTTTTTTTTTTTTTTGGCAGAAATAATCCATTGATTTTTTATCTTGCTCGATTTCTGCATACTGGGATTATTTTGAATGTCAACTGAAACGTTTATTGTTACATAGCTATGGGCCTATGGCTGCTAAAGTTTTTGCAGGTTAAGAAGATATCATCCTGGTTTAGGAACAATTAGTTGATCAAGTGCGGTTAATATTAATATATTATCTCCGATTGTTAATGGATGGAACTATAAAGGCCTATGCATATCATATTTGACGATGTCTAAAACTAGAACAACATTAAGGGTCTATGCGTGTCATATTTGTCTGTATCCTCAATGGATTTCTATTTTGACAGCTCTGCTATTGCAACTTTTTTATGGTACATGGTAGTTGTAATATGATTTTTATTGCGACCCTGTAGTCCCAAAACATCCAAAGAAAAAAAAAGGGAACAGATACATCCTATTCTTTTCAAGATAACCATGTTGCCTTAGCTAAAAAAAACCCCGAACTAACTAAAATCAGTAAATTAAGGCTTTATCAGTGGTTATTAATCCTACGTGACTTTATTAGTGAGTAACCGCTCGTAAATAAGATAATCCTGTTTAAAAATTACAATTAAAAATTATCAACGGGGTTTTAAATGATGTGTAATACATGACAACCGGTTTTCAACAATTAATATTTATTCAACGTAGGTTATTTACCGGTCCCTGTAGGATTAATAACCGGTTTCAATCGGTTACCCATTGATAAAACCTTCATTTACTGATTTTTAGTTAGTTCAGGGTTTTCTATGCAACGAAAAATGTAATGGGTTTTAATCACAAAAAACTGACAAGTTGAAGGTTTTTTGCGCAATTATCCAAGGTGGGAGGCTGCTTAAAACTTCCCCCGATTAAATCTTGGACATTCTCATAAGCTTTAGCAAAACCTGTTTGCTTGAGACATGCTTGGTTGCTGACTTACTCCAAAACACAGAATTAGCACATTTACTCCACAGAATATAATAATCAACATCAACTCGGTGCCTCGTCGGGAGTGAATAAGAACCATAACTTGTGTCATAGCCATAGGAATGGTTAATGCTCTCTTTACCTTTTACCTTTTGTTTTTTACTTTACTGTTTAGAAGAATTGTTGTATGTCGGAGAATAAGAAGATAAACAAGTGATACACTGAGAAAACAATGAAACTATATATTTTGAAACACACATGGCACCTTTTAATCTGCAAAGTACTAGGCTTTAAGTTCTAAAATCTGAAGTAGACTAATTATGTATTGAAGGTGTATGTTTGTAAAGTCAACTGTTAAAATGTTTCTTTATTACGATTTTTTTATGCAGTAACTACAAATAAGGAAATATGGCAACTATTAGAAATCTGAAAATCAAAACAGCAGCATGCAAAAGAATTGTCAAGGAGCTACACTCCTATGAGAAAGAGGTTGAGAGGGAAGCTGCAAAGACAGCCGACATGAAGGAGAAAGGCGCTGATCCTTATGTTCTTAAGCAACAGGTAAATATATTCTTAATCTTCAATTTTTCCTGCATGATTACAAAGGATTAGACATTAGGAGGTCTTTTGATTGTGTGATTTTCTCAATGTGAAGTAATAGAACTAATGAAGAGTAGAGCAAGACGGGGAACTGCCCATGTACATATTAACATGAGTGATTGGGCCTGTGTCAATAAGAGTGTGTTTGTTTTCAATTAAGAGGGTCTGAATTTGGTCTGAAGTCTGAATTTCAGATCTTAACCTAGGAGGTATTTGTTTTTTAAGAGGTTACATGTCTGAAGTCTAAAAACCACATTTGAAATTAAGAGGTGGTCTTAAGAGCTGAAATCTGAAATTAAGAGGTAGTCTTAAGATTGTTTGTTTCGTAATATGAAACATATGGAAAATATTACTTTAAAATATTATATCTAATAAGTTATATATTATAATTAATTAAATTAAATTAACAAAATTAAAATAAAATAATTAATATGATAAATATTCTTAAATTAGAATTAGGGTGGTAACTTGTATGTAGGAGAGAAACTATCCTCTTATTTTTTTTTTCAGCCAAAATTTAACCTCTTAATTTTAAGAGGTAAATCTAGAGGTTGTAACCTCTAAACTCTAAATCTAAACAAACAATCTTATTTCTTTATAGATCTGAAGTTTAGACTTTAGAGGTTATTAAGACCCTCTTAACTAAAAACAAACAAGGCCCTAATTTGTATTGTTTGTTTAAATTCAGACTTAAGAGGTTACAACCTCTGAATTTTAAGAGAATAGACTAGTCTGAATTAAAATTCAGAGCATCTTAATTTCAGAGTTTAAGGCCTCCTCTTAATTTCAGACATGGTTCTCAGACTTCAGACATTTAACATCTTAAAAAACAAATAACACCTAAGTCACAATGATTGGCAAAACCACATAACACATTACACATATTGGTACGAATGGTACATTGGATTTTTAGGAGCATTAGTGCTTGTAAATCTCTCTCTCTCAACCCCCTTCCTCCCCAGTTCCTTCTAAAATCTTTCATATGTAGGATATTGACATGATTGACAAAACTAGTTTTCTTGTTAGTTGTTTTGTTATGGTCTTTGTATGCTGTAGATGCATTGCTTATTTGGTTTTCTAGGCTTTTAGTGTTGCAAGGTGACAAGTGTGTGTACCAACTAAGGCTAATAGCTCCACCATTATAAGACACCTTTAAAAGCATTGAAGGGTTGGTCAAGCAGATTGAGTTTCAGCTAAAATGATGTCGACCAAAGGGCCTTTGGCCTGGCGGTAAGAGGTTGGAGAGATAAGTGAGAGGTCACGGGTGAAAGTAAGCCTTGTGATAAAGGAGTAGGAGTAGGATAGTTTGTCGTTAAAAAAAAAAGCTAAAATGATGTCGGACCTAGCCTTTATAATTCTGCAAAAAACTTTCAAAGCATCTGTAGTTTGCTTTCCATTTTTCCATGGGTCTTCAAACAGAAATCTTTCTAATTTGACTTGTGAAAGTCCTGCTCCACCTGCCAAAACCGAGGAAAAAAAAAAGGAAAAGAAATTCATCTTTTTTCCACTCTCTCTTTAAAGATTTGTTGTATTTGCTCTATTGGTCCCCTTCCAGGTCTCATATTAGCGTGTTAACTACTGTTTTGGTAAACTAATTTGAAAGATGCATTTCTTATTTGGTTTTATTTTAGTGTCGAGGTAATTTTTTGAGGGACCAAATTAGTATATTCGCAATAACATGAAATGTGATTAGATGAAGAGATAGTGGTCAAGATGTTCTACTTGATTGATGAACTGATCGCTTTTGAACAGGTGAATGTGCTGGCTGAATCAAGGATGATGATTCCTGATTGTCATAAACGGCTCAAATCCTCACTAGCCGACCTAAAAGGGATCTTGGTACTTTTCCTTTCATTATAGCATGATGTCTAACTTGTTAAAATTAATACGGATTTGCTGATAATTGGATCACAGATATGCTTAATTGATTGCGTGAAGTTGGAACCAGTCATCTCCCTATCCTTGTCGTAATCTCATAATCGGCCTCAGGGATTGGTGATTTTGGAGGATCATATTTGTGTGATGACTTGATGTTAATGTAAATAAATGCAAACGGAACTCTTTTCTTAGGAACTGGACTTTCTGTTAGCGTGATGGTGACGATTACAGGATTGGCTAATGATAAAGTCTTGATGGTTTCAGGCGGAGTTGGAAGACAAGGAAGCAGCTGAAGTCGCTGAAGCTGCAACAACCGTTGCTGACATTGAAAAGTTACTCCATACGACAGAGTCTTAGGATGCGTATGGCTCAACGATAACAACGCATAAATAAAGATTCTCACATAGAAAATGAAGAAACAATAAGTAAAAGCTCCATTCTTTTTTCATGTTTTTTATTCTTTTTATTTTGACATGGAAAATCACATTAAAATCAATTTTTTTATTCATTTTCATTGAGAATTGAGACTTCTCCGCACATGATAGTAAAAGCATATAAACCTCATGCAATTCCACTCTATCGATTATGAACATACCATCTAGCGCATGTGATCAAACCTTTAATTTATTATTATGAGTTAATCATATATATTTATACAACAACGTTTTTTCTTTTTATCAGTTTAGGCAACAAAATAAGTTTCAACATGTATTATGCAACCATGTCTTAAAATTTAACAATTTATGCAACCATATTTGAATTTGTTATCAATTTATGCAATGAAATAAGTTTTATATGCAACTATGTTCAAATATATATATTTTTTCAATTTATGCAACCATATTGATATTTGTTACCAACTAGTATTATGGTTGACCGCGTGTTGCTGCGGATATTTTTGTCATGAATATGTAGTTTTATCGGTTATAATAAACTATGATGTTAAGAGATGGAAACATGTTTAATGATGACAACATCGTCAATGCATTAGTGTATTTTTTAAATTAGTGGGTTACATGTTTTTTTACGAATTTGGTTTGACTCAATTGATAATGTCTAAAGTTTATTTTTTTTACGGTTCTATATGAACAAAACAATATATTTTCAATTTTTTGTGGTTTCATGTCTCCATATTATTTTTTCCTAATAAAGTCTTCAGATTATTGTTTTCTTTCTGATTTACGAGTAAAATTTGTTTTTTTTTCATGATCAATCTTGTATTTTCCGCAAATAACCATGCTTTCACTTTTTTTTTTCAATGAAAAACCCTCAAACTTAATGATTTTTTTGGCAAAAAAAGAAAAATTCTGAAAATCACAAACAAATAAATAATTTGATGATTTTATTAGTAAATAATAACACGGAGAGGCTAATCGCGAAAACATAAAAAACATGTTGATTTTCTTCGTGTTAAACCTCTCACTAAAACTATGAATAACAAAAGTTGATGTTTTATATACATCTTGTGAGTAAAAAACAAAAAACAAAATAAAATGAATCACATTTATTTAATTCTTCAAGTTGAAGTGAAAGCAGACATTTGTCAATATTTGATTAAATATTGAAGAAGTTTATGTACAAAATGAATATTTTATTTACAAACATAAAAATATAAAATTTATTGAACTCAATGTTTATTAACCTTTAAAGAGGTTTATATGTAAAGTAAATAAATTTTATGTATAAATATGAAAACATAAAATGGAAATATAATATTATCCAACAAAGATAGAAGAATAAAACACAAGAACTACAAGGGCTTTCTAGTAATTAATTTTTAAACTACAAGGAACTTAATTTTAAAGCATCACGAAAACTATGGGGGTCTTTCTGTAATTCACATTTTACAAACCAACTACCATAAGGACCTTTTTGTAAGTAGTTTTAAACTAAATGGATCTTGTTGTAAGTTAGAAGCACCAAAACGGTGGGTTAAAATATCATAAATGTTAGTATGTATAATTAGGCAACAATTTACCTAAATTTGATTTTGTGATGATATGTCATTAACTTTATATTATATCTTAATGTCACTTTCTTAATTAATTAAAAATCGATAAAAAATATTAGTTTATTGTATAGATTTAGTATTTAATACAACAAATAAATAGTGTAACCATTTCTATTAAATAAGTAATGAATTAGTTAATATAAAAACCTCAAATCACAATAAATTCTTTTAGAAAAATAGACCCAAACAACATCGATGTCCTTCATCATCTCACCAACGGTTTAAAACTCTTATGTTACCAACCCTCATCTCAATGTATTTTATTATACACCACATTTGGTTACCGAGGACATCCAAAAGCTTAGAAGAAAGTTCTACACCGTTTTCAAACGCATCCATAAACCTCATTT
Source organism: Centrapalus pauciflorus (assembly GCA_020465985.1). Classification (NCBI taxonomy): domain Eukaryota; kingdom Viridiplantae; phylum Streptophyta; class Magnoliopsida; order Asterales; family Asteraceae; genus Centrapalus; species Centrapalus pauciflorus. The sequence continues at coordinate 144,307 of JAANYP010004045.1, forward strand.
CAATTTAAGAATCATCTAACTAATTCAATTTAAGAAGCTCATTGTTCTAAATATTATGAAATCAAAAACTGATGTACCATTATGATGTTCAAGTTAATCGAAACATTTATTTATAATATTTGGTTTCGTCAACCAGATAACTAAATCGATTTTTCTAATAAGTTTCAAGATATTCGTACCTTCAAACCATGAAATCAAAATCTTTGTACATGAGGGAGAGCAGGACAACATCCTTTAGATTCGAGGGAGACGAGGGCAATATCATTCTCGGACTCGATCTCAGTAGTATCGTCAGTGGTGTCACCTTTTGATCCGAAATCTTTCACTATATTGAGTTTTCTCCTCTCCTTAATGTCTTTTTCTCTAGCAATCGATTATAATAAGGAGTATTTTTGGTAAAATATATAAGTTTAGTAAAACTTAAGTTTTGATAAAATTGATCACATCATTGTAAAACTTCATTATTTCATTGTAAACTTTCTCATTACACATGTATCCATTCTATACAAAATTCTCATATATGTCCAAATGTCTAATTATTTATTGTTACATTATTTAAAATTTTAGAACATTATATTTTTAGTTCTTCCATTATTAAATCTTCAAAGTGTCCCTTCTTTCAAAAAAATACAAATCTTGAATCATACAAACTGAATGAAACACCAACAGAAACAATTGATTCATACATATCTGAATTAAACAATCAATACACATAGGAAGGAATCGACTGAATCGAACAAGAGGAAGTTGACTGGAGGATAATGAAGACGCCGGTCATTTATTTGGTTTGGGGCCTAGTAGACCGATGAAGTCTTTTGTATGAGTTTAGCAGGAATACTTTGAGAATTTAATAAATACGATAATTAAAAAGATAACGTTTTCAATTTTTAAATGACTTAATATTAATTGATTATTAGAGTTTTAAAAGTTTAAAATAGTATAAACATAATAAAGAAGTTTAAATGGTATTTGAATAATAATAAACTTTTGCAAAAATATGTATTAAATTCTTTATAAAAAAAACTTGGGTTAAGGTCTTACAATAGCAACCTACTTTTGAAAATATATTGATATGGTACGCCTACTTTTTTAATTATCTATATGCTACGTATACTTCAGTTTTTGTATCGATATGGTCATTTTACATAATAGAGCCCGGTTTTTACATACGAAACAGAGTTTTAATGGTATGAAAAACAGGGGTCTATTACAAATATGGTCATATCGGAATGAAAAATTAAAGTACAGGTACCATGTAGACATTTAAAAAAGTAGACGTACCATATTGATAAATTTTCAAAAGTAGGTTACTATTGTATGACTTTACCCCAAAAAACTTTCAGGAATCAATTTGATTTAAAAAAAATACATATTTGTTTTTTTTTTTTTTTTTTTTTGTGTATAAACCCATAATTATTTTCCCTAATTGTAAGTACAGTCACCGGGTCAACCAAAAAAAATGGAATCCGGTTTCTCATTGAAACTTGGGGGAAAAAGGAGCGAATAACTTGGGGGATAAAGCAGCAGCAGCCCCCCACAGTTTTTGAATCTTCAAAAATCAAAACCCCATTAATCTCCAAGAAAAGCAAGCGTTCCCTCCACGCGAACGCGACGCCCACAACCCTATAAACCCAATCAATCAGCCATCCATTCGATTTCGATCCTCATTGCACTCATGCAGACTCTGCAACAGAAAGCTTCAGAATGGAGTGGCGTTGACCAGGAAGATGCCTTCGCCATTGATCAAGTTAATCTTTTTGACAAGCTAGGTCTTCAGACTTTCATCAATCTCTCCACCGATTTCTATACTAGGTATTCATTCCATTTCACTTTCTTATTTCCTAGAAATCCCCTTTTTTTTGTCGATTCGACTGATGGGTTTCTGTGAAAACAAATTCACACGCTTATGAATTTTGATTTGTTGAGATACAAAGTGTTTGATTTTTGAAATTAAACCTTTGAGATTATATGATCTACTTTTACTAGTTTATAGGGAAGATTCGGAGAAAAATTAGTGAATTTTCGAAAGGAAGTTACTAAAATTGATGTTATTGGTGTTGGATTAACTAGTAACAAAATTGCATGTATTCTAGATTTCTAATTTGAAAAGTAACATGTTTGATCTGTAATTGTCAAATATGAAAACATGTAATGTATTTCTAATGTATGATCATACTGTACATCTTGTAATTTGTGAAGAGATCACCATGTGACATTGTGTTCTGTTGGAATGAGGTGTTGAAGCTTTTTAAGCTGATTCTTACAATTCAAATTATGCATTTTGAATTTTGAAGTAGAGTTATGTTTGCTTATATATTGAGAGTTGATTCTTGAAATGATATATCGACATTTGACCAGTTTTGTTCTTTTGAATAATGTATTAGGGTTTATGACGACGAGGAAGAGTGGTTTAGGGCTATTTTTGCCGATTCGAATAAGGAAGATGCAATTCAAAATCAATACGAGTTTTTTGTGCAAAGAATGGGAGGACCTCCTCTGTACTCTCAAAGGAAAGGTAATCATAAGTTTGCACATGCTTCATAAATATCCAAATTGTGTGTTCTAGTTATATTCTTGGCTATTGCATAACACTCTCCGTTATGACTAAACGATCAAACAGGACTTTAGCCTAGATGGTTTTCTTGCATTATTGATGTTTGTCGACATACAAAGCTCACTCGTTCTATTGATTAGAAGCCCCCGTGGCCTGTTGTTCCGATGGTTCAAAGACCTAAGGAGGAATGTTTTTGTTTTATTCACCCTTCATGGCTTCAAAATTTGACAAGTTACAAAGTCGCAATGAATATTGATGTTGGTTTTGCTACATGAACTGAAAGTTATATGTTAATATCCATGGCCGGCCCTAAGGGGAGGTCACACGGGCTACGGCCCAGGGTACCAAACCATTCAGTGACGTTAATCTTTTGGTCTAATAAAGAAATATACTAAGCTCTACTTTGTGTTTAATGTTCATATCTTCATTATCAATGACAAAAGTTATAATCTTAATTGATGAAAATGAAATCAGAAAAGGTAACAAGTGGCGGAATAATAATAGTGTCAAAATACATAAGGTGTGCTAGAAGAAATAACGGGAAATTTGTTTTGATATCTAATCATATAATTCTTGTCTAGTTTTCTAATCGCACAACATAAGAAGTGACTAAACCCTTTGAAAATAAGTATGCTGTATTTCTGAAATTTTTAAAGGGGCATTATTCTTCTATCTTGCCCGGGGCATGAAAATACTCGGGATCAACCTTGTTATATATCACTATTTTTTCCCACAATGAATGACCATTTTCGTCGTTTTTTACTTCAACATCATCTTGAAAAATGGAAACCCATCATTCATCATCATTAATGTTCTCGAACACTCATTGTGATTTGTGACTTGGGTATAACCATCAAAATGGTTATGTGCAGGCCACCCTGCTCTGATAGGCCGCCACCGCCCATTTCCAGTAACTCATAGAGCTGCAGAGAGGTGGCTACACCACATGCAACAAGCATTAGATAACGCTACAGAAATCGATCAAGACTCAAAGACCAGAATGTTAAATTTCTTCAGGTAAATCTCCCTTGATACATTGCAACGTTGTACTTATTCAGAACGCGTTGTCTGGTTGTACTGTACCTAGGCTAGCAGATTTTGTTCCTGAAATGCCCGCCTTTTTTCCGATGATTTTGCAGGCATACAGCTTATTTTTTGGTGGCTGGAAATGATTTGAAAAATCAAAGCCAAGAAGCTCCGCCCTGTAAGCATGGAGCCAACAAACTAGCTACAGACTAATTCTGTATTTTGTTCAAGATATAAACAGATTTGTTACTGGCCGGAGAAAGAACATAGATATGGTTAGATGTGACTGTGATGCCACTTGAAATAAGATGGATTTTAATGATAAATATACATACATTTCATGATCAATTTACTCATTGGCAAAAGATTTTGGTTCCCGTGGTGTTGTTTGTTTTTTTTAAGAGATTAAATGTCTGAAATACTTTTCATGTCTGCAATTATAACAAAATACATTTCCACATGAAGATATAAGTGCTTTAAAAGAGCTTATTGCAAAAAACAAACAAGGCTGTGAATGTGTGGAATCTATTAGCTGTGAATCGTTGTATTCTATATTTATAATAAAAACTACAGCATGCACAGTTGTTATTAAGATTTTGTCATGCATTGCTTTATAATGGTAAGTATAGATATGGATAATTTGTAAATTTGATTGTAACTTGTTAACTGCAACAATGACTTAGAATTATCATACTGAAATTACATTAATATAATAAAAAAGGGTTATTGTAACTTGTTAACCGAACAATTGATCAACCTTGTATGATACATTGTTTAATTATTGTTTGATTGTGTTCGAGAACAAACACGGCGATCCATTCATTCGTAGTTAGGATTTAACAAATTTTGTCTGCATTTGTTAGTTTATTTGTTCCAATTTAATCGATAAAATTGATTTAACAAGATTTATCAATACAAATTAAATCCTCATGGAGCGATGAGTCCTCCTGATATCACTAATCTAAGAATACATATAATAATTATTCTTTTGATTTAAACGAATATTTTTGTGAGCCGACTTTGGTTAAATATCTAATTTGGTTTCAAAATCACCAATAAAATCCATTCAACTTTTGATAACCATATACTTTGGTTGATGTTTATGAAAAAAGCATGCTTTTTTACTAACTGGAGCAAGTAAATATATTATACTAGTTTATAAACCCATGTATAACATGGGTATACATTTAAAAATTTAATTTCATTAATCTTGTAGGGTAATTTTTAAATATATTTTTATCAAATTTATAATATCTATTTATATAATACAATAAATATAAATATAAATATATAAAAAGAAAAGTTAACATTCAAATTCAAATTTAAATTTTCTATTAGATAATATTTAGATTTGATTAGATATTATTTAAATTATTTATTATAGATAGATTGGAAAAAAACAAATTTTAGAAGCAAATTAATAGGAAATTGTTAGGTACACGTGGCAATCCCATGTTAAGCCAATTGGCGCTCTATCTAGATGCCATGTGGCATCTAGTTACTCATATAATAGAATAGATAGATAGATGTTCCAGGCGCTATTAATTATCTGTAATTCTATATCATGATACTTCATGAATGGTGATCAACGGTTTGTTTTTTGAGTTCGTTGGTTTTTACGGTTTTGTTTTCTCATTTTGGATTTTTTTTATTTCAAACTAAAGCAAATTCAAAGCTACATAAACAAAAACATAAACCGCATTTGAATTGGGTTTGGTGTGGTTTATAAACCAAAGAAACCAAATATTCAATATGCAAAATAAACTACAAACAACCAAATATCAAACGACAAACATAAAACTTTCAAGCATCTCAAATAGCCAAAAAATATTAAGTATGCAATCTAAAATATCAAGTAAGACATGCACAAAATATTTTAGTCCAAGAAATAATCCATATATATATATATATATATATGTGTGTGTGTGTGTGTGTGTGTGTGTGTGTGTTCACAATGTTCACAAGGACTAAAATGTTTACAACGGATGTCATCCCTATATATACATAAAGTATATATACAGTTTTCGGATTCCGACGAACCAAACGCCACCTAAGCATCTCTCCTAGGATTTAAATTTCAATTATCTTGTAATTTTTCATATTAACAAATTACCTCTAAAAGGTAATACAAATTATTTGACAAAACTTTGATAAATGAAAATACTACAAAATATAAATTATTTGATAGAATGCAAATTTCATAAAAAAAATCAATAAACCAAATTGCTAACAAAATTAAAAATCTTTGTTATTAATGTCTTTTAAAACATACTATTATCATTAGTAAAAAGGTAAAATCTTTTGTTATTTAAACGACAGTAAATAAATCATATTATTAAACGTCCGTGAATATATATAGAAATAAATGAAACATCTGCTTATTCTAATTTCTTTGACGGACCAATATGAAATTATTTTATTATTATCATGTTCTTTTGAAATAAAACAATATTTTATTAAATCTCCAAAGTCCAAACAAGAACCTCTTGTTCTTTTAAACTCGTTTTGAAAACTATTTCAACTTGCTTTTTATGAAAGTATTTTTGGTAGGTTTTAAATTTGAATCAATAGTTTGGTTTTTCATCAATCAAACAGAGCTTTTTGAATTTAAAATTTTAAAAATCAAAACTAAAGCTTTTAAAAACTTTAAAAGCGGGTTGTGACGCACCCTTAACAAAGTGGTGAATTAGAAATAACGAGATAATTCAGTGGCCAAACTATGAAATAAGAAAACCTTTAAAGCCTTTTCTTTTCTCCCAAGGCTTCTTCTCAATCTATTTTTTATTCCCCCACACAGGCGACGAAAGTTTCCGGCGTCATTTTTCTCCTCCGATCCCATCGTCGATATTTGTTCACTCCGGTACTTATTCGATTTCATTTTCTCTATTTTGATTTAAAATAAATTGTTCTTTTTTCTTTCTTTTTAATTATTTATGTGCTTCTAGTGTTAGTCGATTTGATGATATCTTGTAGTTAAGTTGAATTACGACTTAGGGTTTTTGTACATAGCTAAACCATACTTATGTTTGTAAGGCTCAGCTCAGTTGTAAGTATAATTGCGTATTTTCCCGAATCTGATGCGACATTTGACATCAGGGTTTCCTATTGTTGTTTTCTTAATGTTGATCTGGTTTGCTCTAGGTTTGTTCGTCAAGTTATTTTTTTATTCCCCAATTTACGGGTAAAATTTTCATGACGTGATGAGAAAAGGACCAAAGTAGTGATTGGGAAGGGATAAAAATGAGATAAAATGAAGCTTCGATTTCTGAAACTCATAAGCTTGGTAGGAACCTTATAGTATCTGTCTCTTGTATATGGTTTGTGCCATCGATTGGTGAATTCATGGCACATATTAGCTTGGACTAGGATTTAGAGTTTATTGGACAGTAAATTTATCCGAATCCAGTTTATGCACTATTTTTATGGCTAGCGTCATTCATGTTAGGTTGCTTAGTGTTCTTGGATCTAAATGGTTGTTTGTTTACTTTTTAATTGAAATGTGAAGAGGCTCATGTTAAGGTTAAAGATTCCATTAAGAGGTAGACAAGCATCACATGAGTATATCATGTTGTTGAACATTTGGAAACCGAACTAGGCTCCAAGCCTCCAAGGTTGTAAACATAATCTTCCCTAGCTAATTACTTCCTTTACTCCTATCATGTGACTCCTAAGTTATTTGCTTATTCAGTGTGTTTGCTCTTATGTTGCTATCTCCATGCTTACTTATGTCATATTATTATGAAACTGACCGGAAGGTTCATAATAACTTGTATAGCTTGGGGTAGATCAATTGTTGGGGTTATTTAAGTATCACAATCTAGCTATTGGTAATGTAATTGCAACTTCTGTTGATATTGGTGTGGTTGTTGATCAATGCTGTTTGGTGATGTTATGTTTAGTTTTATTACATTAGGATTGATAAGAGTTGTATCTGAATTTTGTGTGATTTATTACAGAAACTTTGTATAACCAACCACTTTGTTTCAGGATGGGTTTCTTTATTCTGCCAAACGGTAGTGATTGTTACATTAATTATCCAGATTTTGTCATTGATTTTCCTGGATTTGATCTGTTGGTCATGTTATGTTTTCCTGTCACCTTATGATTACTATGGAACTGAGTTTTACTGATATACAATTGTATAGATAAATCTTCTTGGTTGTTTTGCAGTAGGATGCTTGAGCAGTAATCATTGTCAGTAGTATCTTAGGTTGTGTTTGGTAGAGAGAATCAACAGGAAGGAAATGAAGACGAATTATTAATTAGGTTACTCGAATTATGTATATCAATTCCCTATGAATTCTCAAGTTGTATCAATATATAGCTTAAATTTAATTCTCTCATTTTTCTAGCAACGGTGGAGAATTAAGTAGAAGCTAAATTTAGGGAAAGAGAATACAAAAATCATAAGGTTATTGTTTTTTCAAGTTTCATGGTCTAAAAAACCAAAGATTTTATCCTCATTTCTTGTCTCTTCAATTCTATCAGCCAAGCGTAACCTTAAAATTTTTTTTTCTGCGGTGTTCATACTTCATAGACTGGGAGTAGAATTATGGTTTCCATGCAGGTGTTATCCTTTACAAACTTGTGCCATTCAACCACTTGACTTTAAGTTGAAGATGCCTCAAATATATTTTTATCTCATTTACTTTCATTACTTCTGCCGCTTTGTTTTCATGGCATCAGTTGTTTAGGTTTCTTTATTACTGTGCTTAGACACTGGAACTTTACACCATTAAAATATACTTGTAATACATTGAGCATCTTTACATGCTTTTTGCAAGCTTGATTAAGTTTTTGAAGTCCGACTTTATCTCCTATATCGTGATTGTTTATTGTTTAATGTAGTTTTCAGTGTAGGTATGTCGTCATCATATCTTCCAGCCACAGCAGAATCAATTGACCTGGCTTCTGAAGCCAAAAGTCCATCTGAGGCTATCACCATACTCTATCGGGTCCTAGATAATCCTGCAGCTTCTTCTGAAGCACTGCGGGTTAAAGAACAGGCAATTGCAAAACTGTCGGAACTTCTCAGGGAGGAAAATAGAGGAGAGGATCTCCGTGGTCTTTTGACCACATTGAGACCGTTCTTTTCTCTTATCCCCAAAGCTAAAACTGCAAAGATCGTAAGGGGAATCATAGACTCGGTTGCAAAGATACCAAATACCACCGATCTTCAGATATCACTGTGTAAGGAAATGGTGGAATGGACCAGGGCTGAAAAACGTACTTTCTTGAGGCAGCGAGTAGAGGCAAGGCTTGCGGCTTTGTTGATGGATAGCAAGGAGTACTCCGAAGCCCTGACTCTGCTTTCGGGATTGATAAAAGAGGTGCGGAGATTGGACGACAAGTTGCTTCTTGTTGATATCGACTTGTTGGAAAGTAAATTGCACTTCTCACTGCGAAACCTCCCGAAAGCAAAAGCTGCACTTACAGCTGCCAGAACAGCTGCAAATGCAATCTACGTACCTCCTGCTCAACAAGGTACTATCGATTTACAGAGTGGAATTCTCCATGCAGAAGAAAAGGACTATAAAACAGCCTACAGTTATTTCTTTGAAGCGTTTGAGGCATTTAATGCTCTTGATGATCCTAGGGCAGTTTATAGTCTCAAGTATATGTTGCTATGCAAGATCATGGTGAACCAGGCTGATGATGTGGCAGGAATAATCTCTTCGAAAGCTTTGAAGTTTTTAGGTCCAGAACTTGATGCGATGAAAGCGGTTGCTGATGCCTATTCAAAAAGGTCGTTGAAATTGTTTGAAACTGCCCTTCAGGATTTCAAGGCCCAGTTGGATGAAGACCCTATTGTTCATAGGCACCTTTCCTCCCTCTATGACACACTCTTGGAGCAAAATTTGTGCAGGTTAGGATTATCATCATCGTTATTATCTCCTTCTGCTTGGTCTGTCCCCAGGAATGGATTCCTCCCCCTTAGATGGTGCAGGTGTAGGGTTTGGAGATCCAGCCTAAGTAGGCTGAGCAGCTTCAGTTGATTGGGATGACAATTTTGACCCGAACAGTTAAATAGACTCATTGTAAAAAACTAAGATAAACATAATTTTTAAAAAAATGAAAATTTATAAAACGGTATATTAAAAAAATTGTTCTTTGGGAAAATTTTCAATATGTAAAATTTATAACTTTTGGTTGTCAACCCGTTTGATCCGTTTGTTTGAACGGGCTGAAATTGCCACTCCTAATGGTAGTTATGTTAGCTGCAACTATTGATCGACTCACATAAAATCTTGCGCAGGTTAATTGAACCATTTTCAAGGGTCGAGATAGGTCACATTGCAAGTCTAATTGAACTTCCTGTGGAACATGTGGAGAAGAAATTGTCACAGATGATATTGGACAAGAAATTTGCTGGAACACTGGACCAGGGTGTTGGGTGTCTCATCATCTTTGATGATCCAAAGACCGATGCGATCTTCCCTGCAACTCTCGAGACAATTCAAAACATGGGCAAGGTTGTTGATAGCCTGTTTGTGAGATCAGCCAAGATAATGGCATGAATTTTATACTTTATATGCTTTTGTACTTGTTTTGAGATGTTAATTTGATTCGGTAGAACCTGATTGTGTTCGACTTTGTTATATGGTAATCATGTCCTTCCAATCTTCTGTCATTTGATACCCAATATTATGCAACACATCCTTGTAGGGGTGTTATATGTGGACCAAATACCCAAACCGGTACCGGTCCTGAATAGCACCGATTGTAAAGTAATAGTCCGGTCCTCGGGTTTAGATTTTAGCCAAATTCGGGTTCGGTCCCGATAACACCCCTACAACCTTGGTTATCTTGACCTTTGCACACGATATAGTAGCAAAACAGTTATGGGCCTTATGGCTACCTCGAAATGAAACAGTTGGGCCATATTTCCGTCTAAATTTAAATGTCCATATTTCTATTTTTAGTTGTCTCAAAATAAATGTCCACTTACAAAAATAGATGGTTATAATGTATTCAGTAGTTTTAATAATAGCACTATGTTTATAAAGTAGTAGTCTTTAAAATTGTGTGATTTTGTTTGGTGGATAATTACTTTGGGACCGAGTGAATACTATAAATCTAATGGGTGGTAAAATAAATGGTTAACTACGAAAAAATGTATTTTTCTAATTTGAATAACATATTAATTTTCTTTTTAATTAGGAGATTATATACTAATATAAACATACCAATCAGGGTAACAGATTACCTAAGAGCAAAGGGAGTACTAGTCTTTTCGAAATCCATCTTTCTGTACACGTCAGCGCCACATCAGCTTTATACTCTCCACATTTCCCTACATTTCTCCACCTTTCTAACTAGGAAATACCTATCTTTCTTAACATTTCCATCTTTCTTAATTTTTTTTAACATTTTAATTAAGAAAACAATTATTAAAACTAAAATAATTAATTTAAAAAATATTTAAAAGTTTACATAATAAAATTACGAAACTCAAAAATAAAAACTTACGAAACTAAAAATTAAAAAAAATACATAAACAATAAATAAAAACTAAAATTACGAATGAACATTAAAAAAATACAAACTAGCCGTCTAAATTTGGTATTTGGGCAAGTTTAATATGTTCCACAAGATCTGAGCGAAGGTTATTGTGTGTTTCCCGATTACGAATTTTCAATAACGTATTTTGATATACTTCATTGGAAGCGGAATGTTGATTGGATGGAAGCTCGGTTTCTTGAAATGAACATATCGCGAACCCTTCGTCTTCTAAGATCATATTGTGTAATATGACACAAGCATACATGATGTTTCTAATTTTATTTGGGTGTCATGGTCGTGCGGGGTTGTTTAATATAGCAAAACGAGATTTGAGTACACCAAAAGCTCGTTCGATGTCTTTTCTTGCCGACTCTTGTGCTGCCTTGAATCTTTTTCGTTTGTCATCGGTTGGACACGAAAAAGCTTTCACAAAAGTCGTCCACTCGGGATATATCCCGTCAGTTAGATAGTACCCATGTTTGTATTGTGTTCTGTTAATAAAAAAAGGAACAATCGGTGCGATCCCGTTTAAAACGTCGTTGAATATTGGTGATTGATTAACCACATTGATGTCGTTGTTGGAACCCGCGACGCAAAAAATGCATGCCAAATCCATAAATCTTGTGATGCAACCGCTTCCAACATAATTGTCGGATATTGGTGATCGCCTCGCATATATTGTCCTCGCCATTCTGTAAGGCAATTTCTCCATGCCCAATGTGTACAGTCGATGCTGCCAAGCATTCCACGAAATCCATGTTTTGCTTCATGGAACGCGTACAAATGATAAACATCAGATTCAGTCGGTCTACGCAAATATTTGCGTCTGTATAGCTGAATAATTCCCTTACAGAATTCTTGCAAGGTTTCACGTGAAGTTCTTTCAGACATAAAAAGAGAGTCGTCAATCGAATCAGCCACCATGCCATATGCGAGTTGCCGAATAGCAGATGTGCATTTTTGTAACGCAGTAAATCCCCTTCTACCTTGAGCATCCCATCGCAAGGTAAAATATTCAAAATGTTGCTCCATATCGTAAACTATTCGTAGGAATAGTTCTTTGCGCATCCGGAACCTCCTTCTGAACATATCATCTCCATAGAGAGGATTTTCAGTAAAATAATTGCGCATTAGACGTTCATTTGCAGCTGCTCGGTCTCTCTGGATTGCAATTCTTCGTCTAGGTTGATTAATTTGCGGAGAGCTGACATTTATAAATGCTTCAAAAACTTGTTGAGATTCGTCTTCCGACGACTCTTCGGTTGATGAGTTTGACGACGAAGACGTAGTATACGGTTCCATCACAATAAAAATAAAATTGTGAATGATAGTAAAAATTTTAGGTTAAATGAAAGAGAGAATTTTGAAAGTGTATAGATTGAAAGATGTGAGTATTTAATGTATTGGAGTGAAATATTTATAGAGTAAAAAAATTAGGTTAAATAATTTTTTTTTATTTAATTACAGCGGTCATTTGACCGTTTGGGAGGAGAAAGACAAAGGAAGAAGGGAGGACTTCGGCGGGGTGGAGCGGGGAGAGGAAGCCGGGCGGGAAAGGGTTTTCGCGGGGCCGCCGAGGGGGGGGGGGGGGCGGTGTAGCCGCCGGGAAAGGTCCTAGGTGGCAAGGCCGCATTGCAGCGGGGTGGGTACTCCCTTTGGCCTAACAAGGTAACTGGTAATATTTAAAAGATGTCATGCAGGTTACACATTGAAATAATACGTCGAAAAGTTTTGCTGTCTCGATGGAAAAACTGTCATTTTAGTATAATTTAGTGGTAATATTTACTTGTAATTACGCATGCAACTCATGTAATTAATTCAAATAAGTTTAATTTACAAAATATAAAGAGCTCAAACACGAACCCTAATAATCTAATTAATTGATTATATTCAACATAAAGAGGTCTGGATTTAACTTCAACAACTAAACATTACCATCACATAATCAAATCTTTCCTTGATGGATTAGTAAACCGAGCCGAGAATGATCGACGTAAAAAGTCACTATTTCTCCTATCGGACCCGTCATCAAAATTCTGCATATAATCCTCCTTATCATACGAGTAGATATAACACGTTGTCTTCTTCTTCTTCTTCGTATCATTACTTTTTACGATTCTTCTCCAAAAACCCATCCATGCCGGCCCTGATTGAGAACCGGATTCATTCCGAGAATGATTCCGGCCCAACCGAAGACTCCTGCTTCGGGACTTTTGCCAACATCCAATGTCCATTGCAACAGGAGAGCTGAAGAATTCTTGTTTTCATAACTATGAATTTGTTCAAATATATATATACAACTATACTGTATTCTTTTTAAAGTTTTATTTTATAAAAAGCAAAAGTGTCCTAACAAATATATACACTAATTTTTTTTTTCTTTTTTACTTTAGCCACGAGCTTGAATATGATGGTTTTGGAATTTGGAGGGAATAAGCCTACTTTTGAAGAATGGCTTGACTCCAATCTTAAAAAAATAAATTCACAAATTGAAAAAACAAACAAATAAATTATAAATTTATCAGCTATGTTTCAACCTCACAGGCCATACTCAATCTCAGATATTTTTAGCTTGAGCTTTCAAATAACAAAAATTTAAGTTATTTGCTAAACACATTTTTATACAAGATTGTCAAGATCGAGATATATCTACGATCGTTTTTGTCTATGCAACATCGGGATCGTAAGATCCTGCCTCAAAATCACTACTTTTTATTTTTTTTTCTAGGTATTATAATTTGTGATTTTTATATGATAAATTAATTATACAACACTTCAAAAAAATATTTAAACTATAAATAGGGAAATAATGTACATTCACGTTTAAAATGTTTATCGTCATCCAGAATATCAACCAATCATACATCCTATAATTTGACTCACTATCTGAATGGATAAAATGGTTGGATCTAGGTAAAAGATTGGATCGAATTGGTAAACGATCTCACGGAAACCCAGTTAAAAGGGCCCGGACTGAGTAAAAGGTAGAATCAGACCGGTGATCGATCCTATGATCCTACGAACGATCCCACGATCCTACGTCCGATTTTGATAAAAAACGATTCTACATCGACCCTGCTCGAAATCACTTGATAGGATGGTAAGATCAACCGATGTTACTCGCGATCTTAACAACCATTCTTTTATGTTAGTATAAGAATTCTATTTAATTCTAACCATCAGGGCTTGCCCTGGTGGCCACCAAGTTTCCATAAGGGGCTTGGGGAGGTTTGTTACCCGGGTTCGATCATCATTTGAGGCGGATTTTGGTGTTTTTCCCTTCAGGTGAACTAATCTAACTATGGAGATTTTAATCTAACTAGGAGATTGTGGTGGGGATCGAACCGGGATCTGTCGGCACTTGGGCTTAGGCGATAACCGCCACACCAGCCGTTCAAAAAAAAAAAGAATTCTATTTAATTCCTACTAATAACAATATAAAAATTCTTAATTAATTATTTTTTCTATTGTGTAACGGGACACTCGGCAATTATGGAGTCACAGCTATTTGATATTGTTTAAAACACTAGTTTCATAAAATAAATAGCACATTTTGATTTTAATACTTAATTAATATAGTTGAAGAGCAAAAATAATTAGCTATATGGCTGGTAAAGCTGACCGGCTCAAGCCAAGCTCTAAACTCGGCTCAAAATATTCGAAAGCGCATGCCGCCGAAAGAAACGATCGTTTGGTGGTTACAATGATCAGAGCTCCCAACCCCAACATACACTATAAAATTTTAATGAAATATTTAACGTATTACTTTTGATGCATCATGTACAACTTAATTATCACAACATTGTTGGTTCACACTACAACAAAGGTCATCCTATTCCTTTCGGCGAGTTTCAGAAACCAAAAGTACCAGAAAATGTTATGTTAATAACTTGTACCTTGTGCAACTAATTATGTTCAAACATGGGAGAATTTCATATATACCCTTCAAAATTTCATAATATCGTATATACCAAACTTAAAATTTTAATATCATATATATCCCTCCAAAATATCATAATATCATATATATACCCAATTTTAATTATTAATATCACATATATCCCTCTTAAACATCAATAATTTCATATATACCCAAATTCATTAATTTAATTATTTTTATATCATTTAAAACTCACAATTAATATTGCTTATTAATAAATGATCACTATATCCTTACTTATTTCTTCTTTCAACTAAACTTCAAAATATCATTTTTATCCAACTTAATTTAAAATATCATATCACTTTTAATAATTTTATATAGTTTATGTTTTTAAGCTTTACTATATAATTTCTTCATAGTAAAACAAATTAACAATAACAATAAAAAAATGTATTATGTTTTTGCTCGTTTGTAATCAAATTGTATCGTCTTATGACGATACAATTTTGATTACAAACTAAAAGGGATATGATATTTTCAATTAAGTTGGATAAACATGATATTTTGAAGTTTATTGAAAGAAGAAATAAGTAAGGGTATAGTGGTCATTTATTAATAAGTAATATTAATTATGAGTTTTAAATGATATAAAAATAATTAAATTAATGAATTTGGGTATATATGAAATTAATGATGTTTAAGAGGAATATATGTGATATTAATAATTAAAATTGGGTATATATGATATTATGATGTTTTGGAGGGACATATATGATATTAAAGTTTTAAGTTGGGTATATACGATATTATGAAGTTTTAAAGGGGTATATATGAAATTCTCCCAAAATAATATAGAACTAGATTCAGAAGCCTAAAAAATAATTTACAAGTAAACTTGAAAACACATTTTTGAGTTTTTAATCTAGTCACCTGAATCTATGTTATGTATGGGTAGAGAAAAATAAAAACGCAAAAACTATTTATAATACATCTAAACACATTCTCATTTTTCTAAAATGTGTTTTCTTAAACAATCATGTTTTCAGTTTTATTAAAAATTCTCAATTGTTAAACGCACCCTAAAAAGTTTCTCTGATCGTAGGATTGTGTAAATTTCTATTTAATCAGAAAAATGTATTGACATTCTTTTTTTAAGATAGATTAAACTAAATTTTCGGTTTTGAGCTGAAACCGAAAATTTTGGTTTTTGTAAAATATAATCCATTCGGTCTTTGGTTTTCGGTTTTTTTTAACACAATCCATTTGGTTTTGGGTTTTGGTTTTTTGGTTCCTGGTTCAGTTCTTCATTATTATTATTTTAATAACATGATGTTTTCTCTATTTAAAATAAGGCATTTATATAGAACGATGATATACATATCCACTTCTAAAGAAATTAGAATTGGCCAATGATTCACAAAGGTAGTTCATCCACTGATTGTACTATTTTTTTTTTTGTGTTATGATGAACATGATTTTAGATTTGCAATGTAGACTTAGACCTTGTTTGTTTAGTGTTGAATTGAATAATTAAGAGGTGGTTTAACCTTTGAACGAATCTCTTAATGATTCCGTTAAGATGTAAACAAATAACCACTTACTATCTCATGCTATTACAAGCGGAGGTTGAAGTAAAACATGCATTCATTGTGGATGAACAATATCACACATGTTCTTGCAGCATGCTGCTACTATCTTTTTCATTCGAATATCGACAGAATCATATAACCAAACCAAGATGTTTATGCTACGGATGATTTTGGACAAAACTTAATATTTATTTTCTGATTTCGTATCGACTTTTGTTAGGTTAGTTTGCAAAAAGGGTATAAAGTCATTTTGATGTAAGAAACCTTTTTAACCTGACATTCTATATCTCAGTCAAATTCTCACTTGACCATTGTTAGTGGCACAACAATAACATTATTGTTGTTTCCAGCACCCAATTTTTCCTTCTCCAATGTACATTGTGTTCCTTAAAAACTTGAACAAAAGAAAGGAACACGAAGCAGAGGGAAAGACAGGAAGGGAAAAGGAGATGAAACGGTGGCTGTGACAAAGAACAAAGAACACGACATCTAAGGTTTAAGTTGATTTCCTTCAATCTTTCCAAGTCTGGGATGATTGAAATTTAAGCTTATTTCCATCCCTTGCCATATGTTTCCATCCTAAAAAAACTTGAAGAACACGCTGATTTCAGAAATTTTTTAGGCTTCTTTTGCTCCTCCCCCTTCTTAAAGGACACAACGTAACAAATAAGAGTTTCCATTCGAAATTCTTTTCACAAGGATTTCAAACCAAGTCTGATAATTTGATCAATATTGGATTTCAAAATGTTTTGAAACATGGGAATCGATTATTCAGTTTTCATTCAAAGTGGTAGGTTTTTAGGCTTTTAGTGCACACAAGTTGTTTGATGAATGTCTCCAACCAAAAATTGGTTATTTGTGTGTATGATGATGTTGATGAGTAGCTTTGTTTTGTTGGTCTCCTAGGGAGATGCATTTATTGGGTACTAATGTGTATACGAGACGAGACAACTCGTGATCGACTTGTAGAAAATTTGAAATCGACTCGCAGTTAATCGAGCCGAGCTCAAGCTCCTCGAGTAGTAATTGAGTCGAGTTCGGGTATTAAAATAGTCTGCTCGATATGCTCGCGAGCCTAATTGAGCTTGAGTTTACAAGTTTACCCTTCAACTTTGTAATATTATATTTTTATCACTTTTTGTAAATCAAACTATATAATCTTAAACCTAAAATTACATTTTATATTAGATTGAATATTATGTATTTATATTTCGATTTCCTTTATCCTGAATTTAATCGAGCCGAGCTCGATAGTATCGAGTTGAGCACGAGTCGAGTGTCGAGCTCGAGTTTTATTGTCGAGTTCGAGCTTGGTGATACTCGACTTGGCTCGATTCCACTACTACTATAGATATATTGGTTGGCACAGGTGAAAAGGAGAGTGAAATGGTTGTTTTTACAACAACAAAAAGAAAGGGAACCGACAACCAAAGGGTATGGGTTCCGGATCCAGATCAGGATCAATTTGATTTGGGTCGATCCCCAAACCAACAACCAAAGGGTATGCAGTTAATAATTTTTGCAAGCAATAATAATACATCATAAAACCTCCCTTTTCATTTTTTGATCAACCAACTTTGCCCTCCCACCAAAACATGAAATGTCAGCCCTACCAATTGGCTAAAATCGACAATTTTCGCATGGTTTTTTTCAGCAAACATTTGTGGATACAACAACATAGACTTAACTTCCGTTCTGGCGATTCTGCGAATGCACGATCGATCTCAACCGTCGATACGAATCGCTGCAGACGTGAGCGTAATCCGACATCGCTCTGAAAAGCTCAGGCAACCGAATTTTCAGACTCCCTAACGATTTATCCCGCACTTGAACACAAACCTTTTGATGAGCTTCCATTTCCTCTTGAAGCCTCTTCTTCAAAGTCTCCACCACAAACTGCCTCTCCGCTACCGGATCTTTCGAATCGTTCCCGGGATTCGTCGTCTCGTCTTGTGGGCCAGGGCCCCGCCTCATCATATACTTCTGGTACCAATCCTCAAATGCCTGGCTTTTCCTCAAGAACTCCTTTCTAGTTTCCTCCCATTTCTCCTTGAGCTTCATTTCTTCCTCTTGATGATTCACGATGGTTTCGATAACTGCAGCGAATGACGAGATGGCGCTTTTCGCGAGCTCGTCTGGAAGCTTCTGCAGTTGGTCGTGCCACGAATGGAGGAGGGCTTGAATCGGGGGGTTTTGGATTCTGGGTGGCGAAGAGATTTTCTCCTTCAAGCTGCTTTCGATGGGAACGAGGTTCAGTTTTAGCCAATTGTTAAGCGCTTCAACGTAGTGTTTTTGATGGGTTACTAGGGTTTCCAAGTGCGAGTGCCACCCTTGAACCACATGATACAGCTGGACCGTTCTCTCGTAGTGTTGTTTGGATGTTTCCTTCGGGGCTCCGGAAACATCGAGAGATTTGAGGTCGGTCACGATGTCCAACTGTTTGTCGTGATGGGCGCACATCGAGTCCCACATCTTTGACATCCTGCATGTTCTACTTTTGAGGACAAAACACTAATTTTCCCCGGCCTTCGGATTTAATATGACTAGGAATGAGCATTTGAACCAAAAAAAAAACGGTCCGGACCAAAAAAACCGGAAAAACCGGTCCGGACCAAACCGTTATTAATGAAATTGGTCCGGTTTCGGTTTCTTTAAAATCACTATTTTCGGTTTTCCGGGTTCGGTCCACCGGTTTTCGGTTTTTAACCCGGCCCAAACCGAAATTTAAACTTTATGTTATCAATTTTAAAGTTTATGTTATATTGTTATTTTTTGTTGTCCATAAAGAAACAAATTTTCTACATATTATTTATAAATCATGTAAAAAATATATGTAATAGTTATTGAGCTCTTTCGTATATATATAATCATGTAAAAGTATTTTTAACGATGTAAATATTTTTTTATAGAGATTAAATATAATATAAGTAAGGTATGTTTGATAATTTATTTTGTTCAAAAAAATGTGTTAAACTTGATAATTTCACAAAGAAAAATAGTTGAGGAAGAAAGATAAAACAAAACATTAAAACATTTCCAAACTTGTATTGGTTCCAACCGGTCCAAGAACCGAAAAACCGGACCGGACCAAACCCGTATTACAAACATTGGGCCGGTTTTCGGTTTTCTTAATTCTTTATTTCGGTTTTCGGTTTTTTCGGTCCGGGCCGGTTTGGTCCAAATGCTCATCCCTAAGTATGACTATGAAAAATCAAAATATAAATCGAAGAAACATAGCTAAGCAACAAGGGCCATTGTAACTTACCCATCAACAAGGCCCACGAGTTTCGGATACAACTGCTTATCACGAATGTCGTTTACTTCCGAAACGGTTGAATCCAAAGATTGCATATCAACAATGTATCTCGTATGCAAATGACTTACTGCCGCTTTCGTTTTTTCTAATGATTCGGTACTCGCTCCACGTTTTTTCAGTTTGTTAAGTAACGCAACCTTCCTCTGGTACTCTAGCTTCATAAGCTCCCCAGCCTATAAAAAACATAAACCAACCGCCGGTTAAACTTTTGAATGTACAAATTTGTCCCTCTAGTATCGTTACCATTACGAAAGAGATATGCGCACCTTCACTTCTTCGTAAAGCTTTTTCTCCCACGCTAGGAGCTTATCGAGCACGGTAGCATGTGTTTCATACTTGTCCTCGTCATATTCTTCGTTTCCACCTTCACCATTAGGCGCACCTTTGAACGATTTATTCCATGTGATAACGCGCATGACTCTTGCAGCATGATCAATGTGACCTACCATACCAAATCATGCAAGTTAAACCAATAAGAAGAAGAAAAAAAAATTGAAACTCACTAACCCCAATTTCTGCAAAATCGACCTAGAAATAGGGAGAATCACCACTTTTAAACATTGAAATTTCATATATACCCGACTTAAATTCAGGGCCGTTTCTATCGTTTTTGGGGCCGAAGCAAAAACTTATAAAGGGCCCTCTAAACATGTATGTATATATAACATCTATCTTCTATCTATACTATTAAAAGAGTAACTAAATACCATATGGCATGCTCGCATTTAATTTGCCACATGTCGTTCTCTCATAATGCCACGTCATATACTGATTTTATTTTTAAAATTTAAAACAAATCAAATCTATGTAAATCTAATATGGATTAATTTAATAACTAACCAACTAAAATTAAGCAAACTTTATTATTTATATAATTATTATATAACTAAAATTAAGCAAACTTTATTATTCATATAATTATTATATTATACATATATATAAATATCATTTTCTAAAATAAACTCATGTAATACATGGGTAATAACCTAGTTTAAAGATTAAAGGAAACAACCATGTAAATATATACGTAAATATCACAATCAAACAACTAGCAAAACAAGTAAATTACTAGCTAGTATTAGTCTATTAGAAAGAAAAAAAATAATTTTGTGCCCCCTTGGCTGTTGGGCCCGGGCAGTAACCCAAGTTGCACACCCCAATGGGCCGGCCTGCTTAAATTATTACTAATAGCATCATATTCATATACCAACCTTAAATAATATCAAATCACTTATTTAGTCATTTTTTAATCTCTAAAACTCAAGATAAATATCAAAATCCTTTTAAGTAAATTTCATAACATCCAAATCACTAACTTAAACTCTAAAACTCAAGATATCGTATGTTTTCAAAAGATGATTATGATCATACTATATTGCTTTCATAATTTAAGTCAAAAAAGGAGCAGACAGAATCAAAAGAAATAATTATGTTGGAAACCAGGAAGCCAAGAGTCATGAAAACCATAACAGAAGTTAATGTAAAGAATTAATAAAAATTATTTGTTGAAACAAAAATTCCTAATAAATAAAGCAACAACATTCCTCCCTTCTTGTAATAAATATATCAATATTAATTGGGTCAAGTACCATTTCGACCATCCGGCTTTCAGATTTGTCTCATTTAGCCACTAAACTATTTTTTTGTCCTGATTTAGCCACTAAAATTTAGTTTATTGTTCTACTATGGGGAAAATGAATAGAACTGATGGTTAATCAATGCAAAATATGATTGTTTAGTTGCCAAATCGGGATAATTTCAGTGGTTAAATCAGTAAAAAAAATGTTTAATGGCTAAATGTGTATACAAAAAATAGTTTAGTGGCAAAATAAAAAAGAAATCTGAAAGTTAAATGGTCAAAATGGTACTTAACATTTTCATATATTTTGACAAGGGATATTGCCAAACAAAACTTGGAGTTCATAAGTGCCTTTAAAAAAACATACACAATCACATCAGTAACCAAAGAGATGTATCAGGTGACAAGTCCAGAATTAATGTTTATGCATTTTCATTCAGAGATGGTGCAACTGTTATTCTTTCTATTTGGCAGACTCAGTGGTTGTTTGTTTAGTTCTTAACGGAATCATTAAGAAGTCATTTAAAGGTAAAATGACATCTAAGAGGTAAACAAACATGGCCTCATATTCATTATCATCACATTTTAAATTTTAACATAAAGTTAATTTACCTAAATCAATTGATTTTGTCCAACCAGCTAGCTACTTAATTACGTAAAAGAAATTACCTCGATTATCAGCAAAGTTGGAATGATAATGCAACCGTGTGGCCTCGAGCATCTTTGACACCTCTTGTGCACTCTCCGAGGCTTTCAAGAACTCATCATCAATTTTTCCCAAAATCTTCAACAAATTCACACTACTCGATCCAACCACCATACCACCGTTTGCCGCTCCTCTCCTGTTGATATCTGGTGGTGCTGTGTTAGAATGCAAGAATTGCTTATCCTTCATTGTCATCACCGGTGTCTCCTCTTCCTCCGTTGTAAACCCCTCCATCACCACTTTCTCCGGCGTCTTCGGCTCAACTTGATGGTGGTGAAGATGATCGTGGCGGTGGTCGCCATTCATTTGCTCCTCCTCCTCCTCTTCCTCTTCCTCGTCCTCATCTTTTTCATCAATAGCCTCGTCGTATTCTTCATTCATATGTGTCCAGGACATACCGCCCATATCAAAGTAATCCCAAGGCATTTTTTCGTTTTCAGGTGGGGGTGGGGGTGGAGCCATTGGGGTTTGCGGCAGAGGCGATGGCGCCTCGTCCACCGCCATTCTGCCGCTACTCTTCCGACCCTTCCTCCCTCTCAAATCATGCTCATTATCCTCTTCTTCTTCCTCCTCTTCATCTTCCTCAAGAATAGCTCCATTGTTCATCTTCCTGTTACCCTTTTTCGTTACTGAATACGCCGGCATAGTAACTGAGCGCTGTAAAGGCGGAGTTGGGGTTGGTGAAAAGCTAGGCATTGGAGGTGGAACAGGTGTATATGCGGATGATGGAGGTGTATAACCAGAAGTAGGTGGCGGGGGAGGTGGTGGAAAATGATGCTCCATCGGTGGTGGAGGAGGTGGTGGCTCCGATGACTCACCTGCGCCGCCTCCACCACTACCCAAATGTGGATGATAAATTTCATCGGCCTCTCCTTGGGCATAATCACTCAACGCAGCTCCGGTGTTCTTTAATGCCATAGCGTAACCAGAATGGCCGGAAGAAAAAGCATTTCTCGCCGTCACTGCCTCTTTCATGAAATTCCGACGATCCTTACATCTAGAAACAGATTCCTCATTCTCAATCTTAGATTGAGCACAACCCATTTCGATTTAATCAATATTCTCACTAGGGTTTTGATCAAATCAAAAGGGTTTTTTCCTGAAACACAACATACAGTTAGATACAGCTTAGATTCTTTAACTTTTTAGAAAAAGCCACAACTTTTTCATCCAGAATGTGAATCTTTTCTCTGATTAAAAGCAACAAAAAAAATGTAATTTTGCAGTGGGTTAGAAAAAAACATACCAAAAACTGCCCCCCCTCCCCCACCCACACACACACAAACACACACACAAACCCACCTCGGATTCCATTATACCTTCATAAAAACCACATATCTTTTCCCACACAACTTCTCAAGATGTTTATACAGGTAGAAATACCCAAATTTTTACACAGAACACAAACAGAAAAGCGAGAAACTTACATTAAAGACACAAGTAAACAATATGAAACACGCAAAATAGATTGAAGAAAGCATACCTCTTACATTATCAATGTAGATCCTTTCTGGGTTTAAGAAAAATGGGTGTGATTTGGGTAGAAATAAGGGTTTAACGAGAGGAAAAACAATAAGAGGGGTGGGTAAACAGAAAGAAAAAAAAATGGAAAAGAATCAAGAAAGGGAAAAGCAAGCGATGATGAAGAATGGGTGAAATGAAAAGGGAGAAAGAGACAAAATTGCGGGTGAAGGGAAGAACATGAGAGCACGAGAGCGGTGGCAGATACAGTCTCCCAGGGTTTGTACGATAGTTGGTTGTTATTACGCGCAGGCGTGGGGTTTACAATTACTCGCCATTTAAAATCATATAACGGTCACAATAATCGAGGTGACTCAAACGACATCGTCGAGTTGTATACGAATACGACGTAATAGTATGGTATTCCTTTTTGTTTCATAATAAAATGTATAAATTACACAAATCGTCTATACGTAAAAATTACGGTTTTCGTCCCTCGTTCAAAGTAATTATACGGATGGTCTCTAAAAACGTAAAATATCCAATATTGAATATATATGCATTGTTGAATATATGACATATATGAAATACAATAGTAATCACATAAAATACACAGTGTTTAATGTATGATATATAGTGTTACTTTAACATTGAATATTTTTGATATCATATATTGAATGTTCATTTGGTTAATATTTTTATAAAAATAAACACGTAATTTTTTTTTTCAAAAAAAGTATATCATGACCAATTTCATTTATAACAGGGAAAATGACATCAAATAGCTCTGAACTTTCGACTTTGTATACATTTATGTAGTGAACTTTTTTTGTCCACATTTGGTAGTCAAAGCTTCAAAATTGTTCCAATTTGGTAGTTGGCGTACCTGTTAACCGGTTGCTTCCAGTTTCGATGCCTACGTGGACAATTTTTTAATGACTTGGCTACCCGTTTTTATATTATACTCGGTTTTACCTATGTGGCAACTCATTTTTAAAAATCAATCGGTTTTATTACACGGTTGTAAACCCGGTTCTTACAAGTTGGATCGATCGTATGAAAAATGAACCGGGTTTATAACCGGGTGATTTTAAAAAACGGGTTGCCACATAGATAAAACTTGGTATAATATAAAAAACGGGTAGCCACGTCATTAAAAAGTTATCCACATAGGCATTGAAACCGGAAGCAACCGGTTAACAGGTACGCCAACTACCAAATTGGAACAATTTTTGCAACTTTGATTACCAAATATGCACAAAAAAAAGTTCACTACATAAATGTGTACAAAGTCGAAAGTTCAGAGCTATTTGATGTCATTTTCTCTTTATAATAATATAAACTTCTTGTTTTATTGTATAATTCTTTTGATCTAAAAAGTAATCATATTAATGTTATTTTAATTTAAAGAAATAATGTATTATTATGTCAATGTCAATCTTTTTCAAATTTACCATTGAATTAATAAATTAATAATACCAATTTTTTTACTAATATATTTAATCAATATTATTAGTTTAATTTAATCAATAACGAGATTGGTTCTACAACTCTACATTAAATGTAAGGTTTGTAATGATTTATATACATGTGTGTGTGTATTACATAAAAGAATAGAATATGAAATTGAAAAGGTTTGATAAAAACACATGTGAATAATAAGTTTTAAGTTAAAAACGACATTTACAGTTGGTTTAATTTGTGTTTGATGTTTGGTGTTTGTTACAACTTACAACTACTAATTTCAATAGTTTTGGTTGGAGTAGGGCTACTACCATTTTGTTAGAGTAGTTGGGGAATGCATTACGTCACCATTCTGTAATTTCCAATCTATATATAATTCCAATTTTTCATTAATTTCTTTGAATTATTTTTTTTCATTTTTTTCCATATTTTATTTTTAAATTTCATCAATTATTAAATGTTACATATAACTAACTATAAATCCACATACTAGTTCAGTCACAATTTTTACTAATATTTTTAACACAATTGTGAAATGTGAATAATTGTGTTCGACTAGATAGAATTAACAACATTAATTAGCATAACTCTTAAATTTTATATATTGTTTTTAGTTTTATATTTGTTTTCGCCAACCACGGTTAGCTTTCAATTTTGATCTTATTTACTTTTTTAAAAGTTTAAATATATTTTTTATATCAACGCTTTTGTATAACTAGTCATCATACATATATTTTTTTGCAAGCATGCAACTACATAGTTGATGTTAAAAACATATTCATGCAACTAAATAGATTGAATAAATTTTGTATTATTGTTTGATATGAGTATTATAAACGTTTATACGGTAATTAGGCTGTGTAGACAAACTAGACATCATATATATTGATTTTAGGAAAATATTTCATATATATCATTATAAAGTTCATGATCATGTATATATGATTATAAACTTTATTGTTACGTATATATCTTTCTAAATCTTTAAAATTCTCATGTACATCAAAATATCTAATTTAAATTTAATAAATTATTTAAAAAAATACAGGTATCATTTTCTTATTTTATTTATTATTAACTACCAAAAATGGCCCTCCCAACACAAACCACCGTCTGCTCCAATCCTCCATCGAGACATTGCTATCTCCAAATCACGTTCCCTATGTTGGCGTCCATTTCATCTCTGACAATAGTCGTTGTCGTTGTTACTTTGAGTACATGTAGGATGAATAACTAAATCCCTTCTTCGACAACATCGTGAGGGATCGTAATCTTCATGGAGTTGAATATGTGGACATTGTTGATTTATTGAGACGTGATTTCAACACATTATATCAACGATAATTAAGAATATGTGTTGGCCTTTTTGCGAAGGATCATCGAGGGTTTTGTACACACCCCCAAAAGAGTAGCATAGTATAATTAGCATGTATTTTGAAGTATAATATAAAAACTTATTTGATATGAAAGAAAAGGTGAATAATCAAAATGAAATTTGAAGTTGAATGGTAGTTAATTTGATATGAATTATTTAACTACATTATTGTGAAATGTTTGATTATGATCATATTAAATTACCAAACAAAATGGTGTAATTTTGTGAAAAAGCAAAATACAAATTCAATGATGACCATGTGTTTGTTAAAATGCCCGAGTGATTTAATAACTAATCCGTTAATTTAAATAATTTTAGTTTGGGTGATTTTGTAATCTTCGTTGATAGCATAACACCTTTTTGGACATATATGGCGAACCAAACATATTTCTTTTGAGAAATATTCAAAAACATATTGCAACTTGCAAGAATGAGTGTATTTAGGCAACCTGTAGAAACATTTTATGCATTTTCACAAGATCAACTATTTGTTTGCAGTTTTGCACGTATGATGGTGTAGGAAGTCAGTCTATTTTTCCTTTCTAAAACTATTTGTTGTTTTTCGTGATAATAAATTTACAGTTTGCATCTATATTAAAAGTGAGATCAGGATGGATTGAGATGAATGTTTAGACAATTTTGTGTAGTTTGAATAATTTAGAGTGGTGTGAGTGGTCATCATTCTCACTCTCTATAATTCTGTACACCTCAGCGTCATATCAACTTTTATCTTTTCAACCCCTCTATCTTTTTAGCAACTTTTTTCTCTCCAATCTCCATAATACTCTTCTTTCTATCTCAATACCAATTACCCACTAAATTTAAATTAAATTTAGAAAGATAAAGAGAGAGGAGGAAGAGAAGGGGTAGGGGTAGGGGTAGGGGTAGGGGTCGGGGGGGGGGGGGGTAAAGCTTTCGAACCGAAATGGACGGGTGGCGTTCATGGAATGGTGGAGCCTATGTGGCACCCCAAAATGGTTTCGGAGAAAGTATCCCTTTACTCTTATACAGTTTTTGTGCAAATTTACGCAGGTTTTGGTACAAACTTTTTTTGTGTAGGATGAATAAGTTTATGCAATTTTTTAGTAGTGCATTTTTTGTGTAGTTTAAATAAATTTATGCATTTTTTTGTATATATTTAGTGAATGGTTTTTGTTTAATTTTTATGTATACAATATTTTTTTGTAGCAATGACCAAAAAGGGGTTGTGTGTAATAAGGAAATTTGCAAAAATATATGCGTGTTAAGGAAGTTTTAAAAAGATATATATGAAATTCTTGTTTTGTTGGGGAAAATGTAATTTAGAAGTATACAAATAAATAAATCAATAAAATGATGTTTTGTGTTTTTAATATGAAAAAAACCAACATGTTTTTAGAGTTTTTGTGGTTTAGTCTCTCAGTGTTTTTTTTTTACCAATAAAATTCTTAAGTTATATATTTGTTTGTGATTTTCAGAATTTTTCTTTATTTTTTCTAATAAGTCTTTAAGTTTGTGGATTTTTTGGTGAAATATTGTGAAAACATGTTGGTTTTTTGTGGAAAAAGTCAGGGCTGATTATGAAAAAAAGAAAAATTTTCCGAAAACCGGATTAAAAACAATAACTTGAGGACTTTCTTAGGAAAAAATAACACGGAGGGACTAAATCGTAAAAAACATGAAAACATGTTAGTTTTTTTCATATTAAACCCTTCTTTAAATGATAATTTTAAATTAGATATTTGAATAAACATGATAGTTCTTAAATTTTTAAAAAACATATATACATAATAAGAAAATTCTTTAAAAAAATATATATAGTCTAGCAACAATCCTTTTTATCTGATGCATTAAATTCTTCATTGGAATGGTGCTATTGTTTTCCAACGATAAAGTTAGAAAAACTCGATAAACAAATTGAAATTCAACTTAAGAGTAAGACGCATAGTGCTACTGCCTACTGCTACTTACAGTTTGTAAGAAGGGTGTTAGTGAATATTTTATAGCGAATACAACCCATCCATAAAACAATTTAAGGTTTTTAATTACACGGATAATTTTAGTAAATATTTTTTTCAAAACTATATAAATTTAAAACTAAAAAAACTAAATATTAAACTTAAACTTATTTAAACTTTTGATATTAATGATATTTAATATAATTTACTACAATTAATTGTAAATATAAATTATTAAACGACAAAGATGATCATCAATAGTTTTTACGTTTATTATTATTATAATATTTTATTATTAAAATATCTTCTAAATGTTGTTTGTTGAGATTAATGGATATAACATAATCTTATGTTTAAAAGATTTTGGTTTAAAATTTAAATAAATCTAGAAATACAAATTAACATATGTTAATGGTAAACGATGCCTGTTGTTGTTGTAAAAGGATGACAAATGACAGATTAATTACTTTTTTAATAGTAGGTTTATTTATTTATTATTATTATTATTTTTTTGCAGTTGCAACATTTTGAGGATTCTTGGATGTGGTCATGGTTGTTAAGATTGCGAGTAAGATCGTAGGTTCGGTCGATCCTACGATCCTACCAAGTGATTTCGAGCAAGACCGTTGTAGGATCGTTTTATAACAAGATCGGATGTAGAATCGTGGGATCGTTCGTAGGATCGTAAGATCGGTCACCGATCCGATCCTACCTTTTACTTGGTCCAGACTCTTATAACCGAGTTCCCATGAGATCGTTTACAAATTCGATCTAATCTTTCACCTAGATCCAATCATTTTTTCAATTTAGATAGTTAGTCAAATTATAAGATTTATGATTGGTTGAATTTTTTCGGATGACCATATATATCTTGAACATGAATGTACGTTGTATTCCCTATTTATTGTATAAATATTTTTTTGAAGTGTTATATAATTAATTTATAATATAAAATCACAAATTATAGTACCTAGAAATAAAACAATGATTTTTTGGTAGGATCTTACGATCCCAATTCGATCATACGATTCCGATCTTGCAGAGACAAAAACGATTCTAGGTAAGATCTCGATCTTGATAATATTGTGGTGATTACAAAAGTTAAAACCTATTTAGCCCAAAACACATGGCCCACAAAATAAGCCCAGTAACAGGATCCTATTATAAGAAAACAAATCAGGTCAGCACCTATAAAACCAAATCATGTCTTTAGTCAAACTCAAAAATACTATTGGACGATTCACCAAGAATAGAATTGTAGTGTCTCGCCCGTTCACCGCTCTGCGACTGCCTCCGACCGGCAACCATTGGGCACTGGTGAACCGCTGGTCCGCCGCTGTCTGTTTCTCGGTAAGTCGTTCATTTCTGTGCACTCCCTCTCTCTGCACTGCAGTCTGCAGCTTGGGTATGCTTTTCAACAATAAACCCTAAATCGAATAACAAGTTATTGTATACTTATATGAGATGTTATAAATTTAGTTCTGTAAGGAGGTCTGAATAACCTGCTAGGTTAAATACTAAAATCAAATTGACGGATTTTTATTTTTAGATTGAACTAAAAATTGATATTGTTTGCATATACAACACATATATTCATATGTTTTTGTTAGCTACATGCCCCCTTTACATTTATAAAACATACTAGAACTGATGAACATATAGAGTTATAGACAATGTGCCTATCTTATAGTAGTGTAGACTGGAGAGAATGGCAAGAGCCAACTAGGAAATGATGCAAAATGATGATTGTCAGCTGCCGGTCTAGCCAATCTGCCAATGAACAGTTTTTGGTTTTGATTTATAGCTCAAAATATAAAACCAAATGAAATAAAGTGCTCACCTAGTTTTTGATTCTCTAAATCTCAAATGGCTGGCTAAATTGAAGAGCAAAAGGATAATTGATGATGGACTTTGTTTCTTTAAATAACCAATCTTTCAATTGAACTAATCGTATGATAAAAAAATTGGGTTTAAGTGTCCTCATAATCCACACTAAATTATGCCTTAATCTCACTTGTGTAATTCCAAGGTTGAACTAGAGCAACTACAGTACTCCACAATGACTATACTAAATTACTAATTGCACCAGATGGCTCATCGATCACATGAAAAACACCGAACATCTAGTAATTAGTGCAATTGCTATCACAATGTCCTGTCTCACATCAATCCAGTAAATCGAAATTAAAGGGAATTTAAACCATGGAAACTGTCACATGCTGGTAACGTTTCAATAATAGAAAGCAACGATGAATTGAATCAATACAAAATTACAAATTATCAATTCAAAAGGTTCAGCGGTCGCATGTTGCAATCTGACTTAATCATGGAACACATTAACACAAACATAAAGGTTTTCTATAATAATTAACATTAAACATCAATCTAATACAAATGATGGTCAACTGAGACTTAGAATCACGTTAGTGGCATTACCTAAGTATACACAAAAATAATTACTCCATTTTCAAATACAAAACATATACTAAGAAAAGCCAAATAGTTCATTTCTAATTTAGTTTCATGAAAGTAGTTACCAATTTAGGGCATGAAAGTATGAATCTCTCTTGAAATCTTTAATTCTTCAATCAACAACATTATTCTAATTAATTCTAGATGAGTCTATCAAAATATAGTGTGATAACCAAGCTAAATGGACCCTGCCCCTAAACAGCTTGGCCGAAGACCCTTTTTTCAGATCTGAAAATTGCTTTTATACCAATGAGAAAGTTGGTATATTTGAAATTCTTATAAGAATTTTCCCCAAACTTTTCTTATTTTAAATCCTGTTAACCTCAAATATTTCACTGTAAGATAAACATGCACAAATTTCAAGAATTCAATCCATTATTTCTTTCAAAATCATTTATTTTTTTAATTTGAAAAAGCCTTGATGATGCAGTATATTGGCCTAAAGTTTACTGGCCACATTGGGGTTCTATTAAGAATTCAATCCATTATTTCTTTCAAAATCATTTATTTTTTTAATTTGAAAAAGCCTTGATGATGTAGTATATTGGCCTAAAGTTTACTGGCCACATTGGGGTTCTATTTTTATTGTCCAGCTTTTGTTGTATTTACTTAGATCTTCTTAATTAATATTCGCAAATCGAATAGGGTCTGTGGTACGTGATGCTTCGATTTCAAAGATGAAAAACCTGGTGATCTGCTTCTTCTCTGATCAATCTCCCATGCATCTTCCTCTATTTTCCCAAGAAATATCGTTTCAATCATTAAGAAAGCCTATTCAAATCTCCTTTCTATATATGGTTTGGTAATTCAAGGAACAATACATCCCAACATTCAAAACGAAGACAAATATGAAGAACCTTAAAACAGAAAGACATTAAAAACTACAGAACCTGGCTATGAATAGCATTTGATTTGGGTCTAAGCAGCTTAGCCTTCTCTATCTAGGGATTTACAGTGTTGAAACTTTTATGTTAACTGGTTGGGAAACCATAACCATCCAGTTCCAAATATATGGCTGCTTTGAAGTTTGCATGTTTTCACATGCCTTTTGCCGTTCTATATATAAATGGCTAAATTGTTGAATTTGTACTTTTCATTTGAATTTGGAACTTAAAAAGGAAATTAAGAAGCTAAGGAGGCATTATAGTAAGAATTTTACAATATGTTATTAGTTTGTGTTACACACACACACACACCTCTTTAAAAATACAAATTGAATTTCGGTACAGTTCTATTATTGGTTTTAGAAAGTGTGCCTGATGCGTGAGTCACTAGTCTCGGCGCAGCAATATTCATGAGGCACATGTGGCGTGCCGTGGCCACATGGTAGGTCTTGGCTTTTTTTTGGAATTTTGGGCCAAAAGAAATGTGTTGGGCTGTTTTTTTTGGACATATTTTAGTGTTGTAATTACCTTTGATAGTGTTATTTCTGTTAAGATACTTAGTATCATACATTTACTTGGGTTTCGTGATTTGTTGTATGCAGATATCGAACAATGATGCTTACTTTGTTTTTTTAGACAACTACTTTTGGTATGAAACTTAAATATTGTTGTGTTTATGCGATTGTAAGGTAGATAACATGATCAGAAATTAAATATATGCATTTTATAATAATAATGCTCCTCGTGTTGTGATGTGTGCGTCTCCGCCTTGCACCCAGACTTCCGGGGCCCTTATCGCCTCGGAGCACCTCGTGCTTTTTAAAACCAAGGTTGTATGTGAAAATCATCTATTCACAATTCAACCCCAAAACCAAAAAAACGAATCCATTTTAGAATTTGCTTTTTTCAAATCCAATTTGAATATTGAACACCCCTTTGGTATCTATATTCTACTATCCCTACACCAAATATGCATTTACTCTCTAAACATGCTTAAGTTCTTTTACAAAGTCTCATATATGATTTATAGTCTTCCATCAATGACCAACTCTTACACTGAGGTTTTGCTTGTTTGTGTTAGACAAACAATGCCCTCTTTTATCTCATCAGAACTTGGGGCAGGCAACTATATTTTGCGAATACACTCCTTTTTCTATGGCACATCTCCTTCTTCATTGCTATACTTGTTTCGATAACAAGCCAACTAGCCACATAAAATGGGTAAATTTTACAAATCTAATACATGCAGAGAAAACCAATGCAATTAATTGTTGATGATTTGTGCTTTTTATAAATTTTTATGCTTTATAAACTGATAATAGTTTACATACAATGAAAAATTAGACTTTAAAAAGAAGAGTGTTTTGTTTTTCATCCTACTTTACACGAGCGTCTTACGTGATTTCCTTCTCTTCATGCAGAAACTCGAAATGCACAATAAAAGTTGACGTCCTAAGCCGTTACTTCACCAGCTCTTCTTGGTAAACATTGTCAATGCCCGCGCAACACTATAAACAAATCCAAGAGCACGAAAACATACACCAATTTTCTCAGACAGCCACATTTCTTCAAGTTCTTCATTATGTTCCATCATCATCTCTGATTTCTTTTGATACTCCTAGGGTTTTCTAAACTCCAATGAAGGATTCGAGATCTAGGGTTTTCGATCGAATGATAGCTGGTTAACCATTCCACTGATTATCCCTCGTTTTTCCTTAGTTTTCACAATGAGTGCAGTGAACATTACGAACGTGACCGTGTTGGACAATCCGGCATCATTTCTCACACCTTTCCAGTTTGAAATCTCGTATGAGTGTGTTTCTCCTCTCAAAGAAGGTAATTTTGACATCTCCATGTTTAATTGTGGCCATTCTCATTAACTTGAATTCGGTTCTTGTTTTTGTTGCTTTAATTAGAGTTAACGATGTAACAAGTGGCATGCATTGTTTCTAGGGTTTCTGAAATTGCAATTGGTTGAACCAGCCTTTACAAAAGCTAATGCATTTGGTTTTTTCTTTGCTTAGCAGATGCTTTGTGCCTTTGAGAAAAATAGGTTACTTTAGGGCTGTATATGTGGACAATTGATTTGATTACTCAATTTTGCTAAAAATACTGCATATAAAGCAATACAATGGGCTTGGGGTGTTTGTTTTTTTTCAGAAGCACTTCGAACCTCTTCTCGCAGACGCGGGAAGAGGTGTCTGCGAGAAGTGTGTTTGTTTTTTTCAGAAACCTTACCTCTGTTCTTCTAAATTTCGCAGACGTCTTCCAAAAAACACATCTCTTTTATGCAACCCTTGTTACATATTTTGTATAAACCAATTAAACTTCGAAATTATATATTTTGTCTTTTTGTTCAGTTTATTTTATATATAAATTCAACTATGTAAGTTTTTTGAAAAAAAAAATTAAAATTGAACTCTCGCAGACATTTTTTAAGATTTTAAAAAACAAACAGTCTTCTCTTCGCAGACCGCAGATTTTTAGGCCACCTCTTCTAATTGCAGACTTTCGCAGCTAAGTTCGCAGACCGCAGACATTAACCTTTTAAAAAACAAACAACAAATAGTCTATCATGTAGTCTGGAAATATAGAATACTGAATCGTGGTTGTTTTGTATTATAGTTTTGTATCTACTATACATCAGTGTACAATAATTGTGTTGTACACTGACGAACGTGATGGTGGTTTATGCCATTTATGGATATACTAGACAATAAGCAACGTTTATGCCATTTATGGATTTTTATTCAATAGAGATAATAGGGCACCCTAGCTCTTATTGTGTCTGTTGCACATCAAATTTGATCATTATTTTGTACTTCATAAACATTTAGTGCATTATTTTTATTATCTCTGGACGAGTATCAGAATGCTAGATAGTCTTTCTTGAGAAGGGTATCAAGTAAGAACTAAAAGCCTGCTCCTTTTAGGCATCTGAATACACATTTAACACTGAGCTTGGTGATTTAGTTTGCACAATTGCAGCCCACTTTAGAATTAGAAACTGTCATCAAACATGACTGCCTGGGCGGTGGTTTTGGTAGCGTATCACATTCTGAGTTGTTTGCTTGTTTATGAAATACTATTTATGATTTTATTCGTATAAAATGCAAGACTTGAAAGTTTGGACATTTTACACCTTGAGCTGCCTAAATAGTAAATATGGATCTCATTCCAACCAATAATGATACGATTGGGAGTTTTGTTTGTGTTCCATATGGGATCTCATTGTGGGAGCTTCAAACCAGCACAATTTGGAGGCACTTGGTGTTTTCGTTATCGGGTGCTAAATAGCAAACCATAATTTGACCAGATATTGTGAAAATTCTTTTGCTCTCTGATCCATGTGACCTTTATCATTCAGTGCTTGGTTATTTTAAATCAATACCTTAGTAGTTTTCTCTGATTGAACCCCCCCAACCAAAAAAACAAAAAACACACACAAAAGAACACAAAAAGAGAACACACAGAAAATTGTCCCAGGTAAAAGTCATGAACCTATTTGTGCATACCCTTGCATGTGAGGCTTGTGAATCAAAGAGCAAATATTGTATGCCTGAATCACAAAAGCATAAATGGAGAGAATCTTAAAAGCACTAGAAAAATAGAACCACAGAAAATATTGGGAGCCTGTTGTATATATATATATATATATGTGTGTGTGTGTGTGTGTGTGTGTGTATTCTGGGCCACATTGCATGACCCAACATAAACCGTTGGAAACATTTTGTTTGCAGATCTGGAATGGAAACTCATCTATGTTGGGTCTGCTGAGGATGAAACTTACGACCAACTCTTAGAAAGCGTACTCGTGGGTCCTGTGAATGTTGGAAACTACCGTTTTGTTTTTCAGGTGATTAGCTTAATGATTGAATCTATCGGTTATTAACAAAGCCATATTAAGCCCAAGACAAACTCTCTTTGACATTGTTAGGCGGACCCACCAGACCCATCAAAGATTCGTGAAGAAGATATAATTGGAGTAACTGTGCTTTTGCTAACATGCTCTTACGTGGGTCAGGAATTCGTACGAGTTGGTTATTATGTGAACAATGACTATGACGATGAGAAGCTAAGAGAGGAACCTCCACAAAAAGTGATGATTGATAAGGTCCAAAGAAACATATTAACAGACAAGCCCAGGGTCACTAAGTTCCCTATCAACTTTCACCCTGAAAATAATGAAAGCGGAGAGCAGGCTCCGGCTCCTCCACCTGAAGCCGAAACAAGCGAACCACCACCACCAACCAGTTCACCTCCTTCCGACAAAGCCGAGATTTCTTGATGTGGCTGATCTGATAACATAGAATAGAACCATGTTTAGTTTGCGGGTTGGTTACTTGGTAGTAAACTCTGTGGTTGGGACATTTCAGAAATGGCTTTTGGTTCATTTGTTCGAACCACCCTAAAATTATGTGTGGAACTCTAGTTGTTTCAGGTGAAAATTTGAAAACAATCCTTTTCGGGTTGCCTTGCCCAGGAATTGGAGAAATTGGAGTTTTATGCGTTTTTTAACAAAAAAGCAGGAGCTCAAAGGAAATAAAGGTTAAAATTTGAAAATCTATGATTTAAAATACAAAAATTGATGCTATTAAATATAAAAATACAAAAGTTGATATTATTAATGATAAAAAATAAATAATGTTGATATAAATTGTAACATCCTTCTTTTGGACATGGTACATTTAATTATTTTAGTGGATAATCATTTTAATAATATTGTGTTGGTCCAGTTATCCCGAGTAATGGATTTATACGTGTCGGGATTGCGATTACGGGTCACCGGATTATAATTTTAGTGATTAATTATATATTTGATATCACGGGATTAAATGGGTTGAAAGGGTATTAATAGTGAAAATATGATATCGGGTTCGGTTATTGGGTACGGCGCTTCTAAAAATAGAAGGCGTATATACGTGCCTCCCTTTCTTTTC
Source organism: Centrapalus pauciflorus (assembly GCA_020465985.1). Taxonomy (NCBI): domain Eukaryota; kingdom Viridiplantae; phylum Streptophyta; class Magnoliopsida; order Asterales; family Asteraceae; genus Centrapalus; species Centrapalus pauciflorus. Next base: position 180,996 of record JAANYP010004045.1, read on the forward strand.
CTTTCCTTATTTAGAAACTGAAAAAGTGTGCACTGTGTGTGTGTGCGCGTGAAACATCAACAACAAGAGAAAGCTTCCCAAATCTGAGATTAAGTTGCTGAAATCCAATCTTCGTCTTCTTCCTTGAGTTCTTGAGTTTCAAGGTAAGGAATCTCCAATTTGGTAGCTTAAATTCGTGTTGGTTGTTACTGAAATTGTGAAAATTTGTTATGGGTCTGTAGAGAGTTAATATGTATTGATTTGGGATGTTATGAGGCTGGAATCGATTTGGGATGGGGGTTTTTACCCCTGGACAGACCTGAAAGACGAACAAGGGAAAAACCAAACGCCGGGAATTGCGGTCGCGATCCCTCGGGCGCGGTCGTGACGCGAGCAGGCTTAGCGCGATCGCCATGGTTGGGGGGGGGGGGGTTGGGAGCGGGCCGCGATCTACAGTTGGGCGGGGTTTTCTGTAGGGGGTTTTGGGGTCTGTTCGGGATTGCTTGTTGGGTCCGAGTCAGTAGAGAGAGTTGTGTTTGGGCTTGTCTGGCTGAATTAATAGTCTGGGATCCGTGCGTTGACAGTGACGAGCAGACAACGGGCCGAGTCAGATCAAGGATTTTGGGGTCCAGGGAATCAAACAGAACAATCAGGTGAGTAGTCGAGTCTTTTCCAAACGCGCGCTTCCTTTGAGAGTTTAGTTGTGTAGCTATTGTGTATCTGTGTGTATCGTGTATGAGACAAGGACGTGAACCTAAGGTATGCTTCTATTCTTATTATATGAGTTATATTGTGCATGAGATGAGATCCACAAGGAAGTCCGTGATGAGTCCCATACGGACGGACGACGATACGTGATGTGTGATCGCGCTGGTTGACTATTCTAACACTCTTTAGAGCGTATATATACGGCAGGGTCTGTAGCCGGGTCGCTCCTGAGCTACAAGGTATTACTAACCACTGCTATGTGCGGTTGTTAGTCGGGGAAGTGTCCCCACAGGGATCGTGAACATGGTTTTAGATCTCATGCCTTTTGTGATTATACTTGAGATGTGTGTTGATTGCTAGGGACAGGGATAGAGATTATCATGCGTTATGTGCTATGTGTTGTGCTATGTGATTATTGTGCAGAGTCTAATCCTCGCGTACTCACGAGCTTTCCAGCTTACGTATTCGAGTGTAACATGTTCAGGGAATAGGAAGGGGGATCAGCTGCAGCATCTGCAGAGATAGGGCTGGGGTTTACTTGAAGACCTTGTATATGCTTCTGTGTAATGATTAGAACTACATGTGATAGCTTATTTTGGGACTATATAATCAGTATGTGTATCTGATAGTCATAAAATATTGTATTAGCGTAATCAGGGTGATCTGTACCAAACTGCGATTATGTTGTGAACCTTTTGTGTAAAAAGTTTTTAATTAACAGTGATCATTATTATCTCATGACACGTGTCTCATGGATCCTATGTGTTATTGTCACTTATGATATTGTGTTAACGTGACAATTCTGTGAATTAAGAGGGGTGTTACATAAATGATAAAAAAATGTTACTATTTTTAGCGATTAACCCTATTATAAAATATATATGTTTATTGATTAAATATATATAAATTTAAAAGTAAAACTTCAAAAGAATATTAAAAAAATAGGGTAAATTACAAACTTCGTCCTTGTGGTTTATTAGAAATTATGGATTGGGTCTTTTAACTTTAAAACTTACATTGACAGTCCTTGTAGTTGATGTTTTGTTACAGATATGGTCTTTTAACCATTTAAAATGACCATTTTACCTCTACTATTTTAATAATTATTATTAATGTTGTTTTTATTATTATTTCTACTATTATAAAATAATTCAAAATAATTTTAAAAAACATTAAAATTAATTTAGTGTAGAACACATGAAAATAAATAATAAAGCATCTTTAAAGACGTACATATAATTATTGTTATCATTTAAAAACTAAAAAATAAGGTTTTGAGTTTAGATCTTTTAAAATAAAATGTAAACCTTTTGTAAATCATAAAATACATTATTATTATTATTATTAAGTATTCTTTTTTTATCCATTTTACATTAAATGATTTTTAATAAAGATTAAAACATCCATGAAAACATATAAATTGTTATTTCATCATTTTGATAATTAAAAACTAAAAAACAAAATAGTTTTTTAACTTTAGGTTTCCTTTTTGATTTTTTTTGTTGAAAAATTAAACGTTTTCATGAATAATAAAACAAAAAAAAATTAACATTTTGATGAACAATAAAAAAATTTGAAGTTTTTGATAGTTTTGTATAACTTTTCTAAAAACATTAACAAAACTTTTTAAAAAAAGTTTAAAAATTATAAACTTTTCAAAACAATTAAAGTTTTTCAAAATATTTTACGTTTTTGAACTTTTTTTTTTTCAAAAATTTTAAACTATAAAAATGTTTTTAAACATTTATTGAAAGTGTTAAAAGTTGTTTATGTAGAAATTTTAAAAACGTCAAAAAAGTTTTTAATAAATTTTGACGATGTATATTTTTGATTTATAAAAGGTTTACTTTTCTTTAAAGTAAAAATATAAACTCAAAATGTTATCTTTTAGTTTTAATTAATAATAATTATTCTAAATTTGTATTTATTAATATTTTATTATTTAAATTTATGTCTTTATATTAAATTAATTTTGCTGGTATTTTAAATTTTTTAAATTAGTTTATATTTAATAATAATAGAAATATAAAAAAAAAACATTAATACTAATTATTAAACAAGTAAGGGTTAAATGATCATTTTAAATGACCAAAATACTATATCTGTAACAAAACTTCAACCACAATGACTGTCAGTGTAACTTTAAAAGTCAAAGGATCCGATTCATAATTTATCCATAATTTATAATATATAATGGGGACAAAAAAAAAAAAGAAAGAAAGAAAACTCCTCCCCAGGTTCCAAATGCAAATCCTGGGAAAACGCCCCACCTGACCACCTCGGTAAATATATATAAATTTAAAAGTAAAACTTCAAAAGAATATTAAAAAAATAGGGTAAATTACAAACTTCGTCCTTGTGGTTTATTAGAAATTATGGATTGAGTCTTTTAACTTTAAAACTTACATTGACAGTCCTTGTAGTTGATGTTTTGTTACAGATATGGTCTTTTAACCATTTAAAATGACCATTTTACCTCTACTATTTTAATAATTATTATTAATGTTGTTTTTATTATTATTTCTACTATTATAAAATAATTCAAAATAATTTTAAAAAACATTAAAATTAATTTAGTGTAGAACACATGAAAATAAATAATAAAGCATCTTTAAAGACGTACATATAATTATTGTTATCATTTAAAAACTAAAAAATAAGGTTTTGAGTTTAGATCTTTTAAAATAAAATGTAAACCTTTTGTAAATCATAAAATACATTATTATTATTATTATTAAGTATTCTTTTTTTATCCATTTTACATTAAATGATTTTTAATAAAGATTAAAACATCCATGAAAACATATAAATTGTTATTTCATCATTTTGATAATTAAAAACTAAAAAACAAAATAGTTTTTTAACTTTAGGTTTCCTTTTTGATTTTTTTTTTTTGTTGAAAAATTAAACGTTTTCATGAATAATAAAACAAAAAAAAATTAACATTTTGATGAACAATAAAAAAATTTGAAGTTTTTGATAGTTTTGTATAACTTTTCTAAAAACATTAACATAACTTTTTAAAAAAAGTTTAAAAATTATAAACTTTTCAAAACAATTAAAGTTTTTCAAAATATTTTACGTTTTTGAACTTTTTTTTTTCAAAAATTTTAAACTATAAAAATGTTTTTAAACATTTATTGAAAGTGTTAAAAGTCGTTTATGTAGAAATTTTAAAAACGTCAAAAAAGTTTTTAATAAATTTTGACGATGTATATTTTTGATTTATAAAAAGTTTACTTTTCTTTAAAGTAAAAATATAAACTCAAAATGTTATTTTTTAGTTTTAATTAATAATAATTATTCTAAATTTGTATTTATTAATATTTTATTATTTAAATTTATGTCTTTATATTAAATTAATTTTGCTGGTATTTTAAATTTTTTAAATTAGTTTATATTTAATAATAATAGAAATATCAATAAAAAAAACATTAATACTAATTATTAAACAAGTAAGGGTTAAATGATCATTTTAAATGACCAAAATACTATATCTGTAACAAAACTTCAACCACAATGACTATCAGTGTAACTTTAAAAGTCAAAGGATCTGATTCATAATTTATCCATAATTTATAATATATAATGGGGACAAAAAAAAAAAAAAAAAAAAAAGAAAGAAACACCTGACCACGTCGGTAAATATATCTTCACGCTGAATCACGCAGCGCTCTCTCCTCCTATTCCCTCCCCAGCCTCGCTGCTGACGGCTGTCTCAACCTCCTTCTCCGGACACTGCGCCGTCGTTTACTTCTGTCTGGCCATTGTCTATCGTCTTCTCCCATCCAGCATCGATCACAGTCAACTCCGCCTAGCTAGCAGGTGTAAACTCCATTACTCTACAAAAACTTGATTCTGTAATTACCACCACACTTGTTAATCAACGATCAATACTATAAACACCTAAATTTGTGAGTTTTATGAATTTGCAGCAATAAGCAAGGGCCTAAAAGTGAACGAACTTCTTTCTGAATACGTTTCAAAGTTTGATGGCAGCAAGTACCAATATACTCTCTTTAAAAATCTTGGAGAACATGTTCATGCCCATGTTGCAGAGCTGTAAAAACATGAGGAAATTGAAGAGAATCCATGCACAGATTGTGAAGTTTTCATTATCAGAGAGCTGTTACTTGGTGACAAAAATGGTGAATATATGTGATCAACATGAAGAGGTAGACTATGCAAGACTTTTATTTAAAGAGGCATCTGAGCCAAATATATACTTATACAATGCCATAATTAGGGTTCATACACATTGCCAATTGCATTTATCCACCATTAATATATACAAGCAGATGCTTAGAGAACCACTTTTTCCTGACAATTTCACGTACCCATTTGTTATAAGGTCGTGTGGAGGGCTTACCAGTTTTAATTTGGCCCAGCAAGTTCATGGTCATGTCTTAAAATCTGGAGTTCAATCTAATAGTGTTATTGAAAATTCAATTTTAGATATGTATGTAAAATCTGATGGTATTACTGATGCACATAAGGTGTTTGATGAAATGACTAACAGAGATGTGATATCCTGGAACAGTCTCATATATGGGCATATAAAATCGGGACAAATGAAAAGAGCAAGAGAACTCTTTGAAGGGATGACAGAGAAGTCGATTGTTTCGTGGACTGCTATGATTTCTGGGTACACACGAATCGGGTGTCATGCAGATGCATTACACATTTTTCGCATGATGCAACTAGCTGGTGTTAAGCCTGATTGGGTCAGCTTACTCTCCGTATTGCCGGCTTGCACGCAGTTAGGAGCTCTTGAGCTTGGGAAATGGATCCATTTTTACGCAGAAAAAAATGGGTTCTTGGTAAGTACTAGTTTATGCAATGCTTTGATGGAAATGTATGCGAAATGTGGAAACATCAACCAAGCATGGCAAGTGTTCGACGAAATGCCTGAAAGAGATGTGATTTCTTGGAGTACAATGATTGGAGGGCTGGCCAACCATGGAAAAGCTCATGAAGCGATAAAATTGTATCAAGACATGCAGAAGACGACAATCAAACCAAATGAGATCACATTTGTAGGTCTTTTATCAGCTTGTGCCCATGCTGGACTCTTAGCAGATGGGTTAAAATACTTTGATGCCATGAGAAACGATTACAATCTAGAGCCGGAAATCGAGCATTACGGATGCTTGGTAGATCTTCTTGGACGTACTGGTTGCCTTGATCGAGCTTTTGAATTGATAAAAACCATGCCCATGAAACCAGATTCTGCAATTTGGGGTTCATTGTTAAGCTCATGTAGAACTAAGGGTAACCTGGCAATGGCTGTCATTGCGATGGAGCATCTTTTAGAGCTTGAACCAGAAGATTCAGGAAACTATGTGCTGCTCTCAAACATATACGCCGATCTTGGAAGATGGGATGGTGTTTCAAGGGTGCGGAAATTCTTAAGAGGTAAGATAATGAGCAAGACACCAGGATGCAGTGTAATTGAGGTTGATAATATTGTTGAAGAGTTTACCTCTGGTGATAACTCAAAGCCATTTTTTGTAGAAATCTATCAGATGCTTGACTTACTGGCTTTGCATCACAAAATATCAAGAGAATTAGTTGAAATCATGACTGAGGAGATATAGATGTATTCAAGCTTGCATATGGTTACTTAAGTCTTTGCATAATTATTAACTTAAATTTTGCTTAAGCATACCCACAAAAATTACATTTTTAGGGTTTAGTTTTGCTGCTGGTTTCAACAAAAAGTCTGGGGTTAAGTATCGTTTTGACCATTGAACTTTTAGATTTTTTTCAATTTAACCACTAAACTATTTTTTGTCTCGATTTATCCACTAAACTAAGTTTTGTATTCACATTTAACCATTAAACTTTTTTTTATATTGATTTAAGCACTAAAAATTGTCCTGATTTGACCACTAAATTATCATATTTTGCACCGAATTAACCATTAGTTTATTAAAATTCCCCAAAGTAAAACAGTAAACTAATGTTTAGTGGCTAAATCAAAACAAAAAATAGTTTAGTGGCAAAGCTGTGACAAATTTAAAAGTTGGATAATCAAAATGGTAGTTAACCCAAAAGACTTTTGTTTACAACCTATATGGAATTGTTTTCCCCCAATCTTTGTAATTTCTTGTATGAAACAGATCGGAAAACGAAGACTCAACAAAAACAAAAATAAAACAAAAAATATGGAGTAGAATTATAAACTTCCGTAAATGCATTCAGAAAGCATACATCAACATTCGTTAGTATCTAATCAAATAAGACCAATGAAACGCTGAAATGTAACTCGATAAACCCTAATTCCATATTCTAAGCCCTCTCACCTCTAATCCTCCTAGCCAATTGGATATCCTTTGGCATGATTGTAACTCTCTTAGCATGCATTGCACACAAATTAGTATCCTCAAACAATCCTATCAAATAAGCCTCCTGAAGCGCCAGTCATTGCACTGCTTTGAAATCTTAGATCTGATTGGTTAAATTGACCGAAGAATTTTTCTTAAGGCAGTAGTCTCCCCCGTTGGAACTCGGCACAACATTCCAAATTTTTTTTAACTTGGTTAGCGGTTCATCTAAGACGTGTATCATCCATCTTGTCTATGAATTTCCATCTACCAAAACACACCATTAATTCAAAAGATTCAGAAAACTGATAAGTGTAAATATCGATTAACTATGGCATGGTCAGATCTTAACAACAACATATGCGAACAAAACGATTAGTCAAATATATATAAAGCATAATTCATAAATACCATATAATGCCCAAATGAATCACAATAAGATAACTTATCTAAATAAACTCAAAAGATAAATTTCATCCAAAAAACATGCCTCCAATGAATCACAAAATGCCTAAATCAACATATTCTACGCTACTTTGTACAAGGTGAAACGTACCCAAATCATCAAAATCAAAAGAAGCAAGTAAATCAAATCCATTAATTCAAGAAAAGAAACCATAAACAAGATAATGCAAGAGCAACATCTCAATGAAAATTACCTTCCTTGACCAGCAGTATCCCAAATCGAACTGCAAGAGAAGAGAGGACAGCTACATTTCTTGACCAGCAGTGACTGTGTTCGTGTTGTGTGGCTGTGGCACCAAACCGAGAAGAGAGTGAGGCGATGATGATCCTTTATGAAATAGCTAGCAAGCCATAAGATGAGTTCTCATGGGTGCAATGTGCTCATCATGATCAACCTAACAATTATAAATTCAACCCAACAATTATATTGAAATATCTCATATTACCTTTTGCCTAATTGTTTTCTAATAATATAGAAAGAACAAGTGAAGGCCCAAATTAGTATGATTATGGATACGCCACTGTTCGATTCTCGATCTCCCGATTGAAGGCTGCAAAACAACGGAAAAGGCTAAGTGAAAACCGGTGCAGGGGAGCCCTGCGTCGGCACTCCGATGCCTAAGTCAGTGAAGATTCTTTTAAGAGAAAAGAGAAAATAGAGAGTAAAGAGTGTGAGTATAATGTATTGCCTACCCTGTTTTTTCTCAGAGAAACCCTATTTATACCTTTGGTTAAATGCGTGATCTTTCTTCCTCCAATCGCAAATCGACACCTGGCCGCCCCCTTTCTAACAGATTTGAACGTGCCTTTATCACGTAATATAGTAGGGAATCTTTATTGATGACTAGGATGCCCCACGTGATGATGACATCTTCTTCGCTGATTTATTGGTCCACCTCAACCACCCTTTTCCACATCATTAATTAATAACACATATCTCATCAAGTCCCCCAGTTTTGATATAATGTCGATTAATTATATTAAAACTAAATATTAAAACTTAGCATTCCTCTGTAACCGATAGCTTTCAGACATTAGTCCAGGATCTAGAGAATAATTAAGGTTCATATTTCGACCTCCTGGATCTGTCACCTGGAAAATCCTTGATTTTAATTGCAATATCCTCAAACGTCCCATCACAGGGGTTTGTCACCCTGCGAGTGAGGTACACGCTCCTCGATTGGTGCGTAAATAACCCACGCTGTCCTTTCATTTCCCTGCTTTTAAATCATTTCTCTGAAAAAGCAAACCCTAAATACCTCAAACGTCCCGCGCCTTCAACACATATTCTTACTTCAAAAATATAATTGATTCACTCCCTTCTCTTCCGCCATTGTCACCTTCTCTCTTTCAAACTTTGCTGCGATCACTCCTGTAAGAATCCAAGTTAGTTTCCCCTCTTTTCCTTTACCATGTCTAGTACTATTAAAGCGATCAATGTCACTCCCTCTATCTCGCGCTTTTCATTTGAAAATTTTCTCAAGACATTTCGAATTCCTCCCTCTCTGAGGCCTGAATTTCCCGAAGAAAAAGCAATTGCCAAACGTCCTCCCCCTGGAAAGATTGCCCTCTACACCAAATCGTTTTCCATGGGCAATCTCCGTTTACCCTTATCTTCTTTCTATCTCGACGTTCTCCGTTATTTCGAAATCCACTTTAGCCAGATGTCACCCCTAGGGACCCTTCGCATTACCTTCTTCGAAGCCATGTGTAGAGTTCTAGGTGTCATTCCTTCTGTGAATCTGTTTCGATACTTCTTTAAATTGGGGGCCAGTGGTGACTGGTACATCATAGAAAGACGCAAAAATACCGCTGAAATCATAACTAGGGTTCCCTCTGGTGTCAAAAATTGGAGGGACCAATGGATATGGATTGATGCTTCCATAATACCTGCCCCCGTAGGATCTCTTTTGACCTGGACCAATGGAGTCCGAGCCTCTAAAAATGTAATGCCCTTAGACACAGAATTCAATGTGGAGGCCAGGGATATTCTTGCTGGATCCCCCATGCGAGGCCGTACCCTTCCTGATGGAGTGTTAAGATTACTGGGAATGAGCAGCGTTTGGGATGATCCGAACCTGGTCCCCGTTATTCAAAAGGATGGAGAGGGTATGTGTTTTTTTCCTAAAATTTGTTTCTATTGGTAGCATTACTGACTTCTTCTGTTTTTATTTCAGTAATGGGTGTGTTAGATTGGCTTTCTGAAGAGGATCTGGGGAATGTTGAAGTCGCCTCTCTTCCCCTGGCTGAGGCACAGGCCGCACATGCAACCATCCCTCCTCATAATGTTCAAGAAGAAGAAATATTAGAACCAGATCCCATAACTGTCGTGGAAAATATTACGGTGGCCGAGGGAGCTGCAAGTTCCCCTCATGATAAGAGAGCTACTGAGGTTGTTGCTGAGATGCCTCAGGTCTCACCTAGGTCTTCTCCTGTTGTCTCTACAGTTCCTTTCAAAACGATTCCCATAAGCAAACGAACCAAGATGGCTTCCAGAGGACCCCTGCATCAATTCTAGTCAAGGTAAAGATTCCTGCTTGTCTGTATACCTTTCCCCTATGCATATATATATATACATTATAAAATTTGTTATTCTTATTTAGCAGTGAACCTGGACTCTGATGAGGAGGAAGTCGCTAACCTTCCCCTTAAGAAGAAACCCAGATCAGACTCTGCTAGCCATTCCTTTTTCCCTGAAACTCAACCACAATCATCTTTTGAACCTGATGCTGACCTCAAGAAGACTTATGCTAGCCATTCCTTTTCATGGACCCAGATGCTGGTTTGGTAGCTGAGGTTGAGAATATGGAGCAAGCTGTGCTGAAAAATCGTGCCAGAAGGGCTTACTCTGAACTCCTGGCTATCCATGTGGAGCTGGAGTCTCGCCTAGAGCGCACTGAATTGATGGCTCTGGACAATAAACAAGATAGCGCTCGCGTCCAGGCTTTGGAGGAGGACGTGAAGCGACAAAGACTGGCCCTTGAGACGGAGGGTAAACTGAGAGCCCAATCCGAGGGGAAAATTGCGAGTCTGCAGGGGGCATTATCTGAATGCGAGGAAAAACACAAAAAAGAACTTGAAGATGAGAGAGCTACCTGGCAGAGTGAATTAGAGAAGTGTCATGAGACCATCAGCAAGCTGCAAGGTGAAAGGAAAACCTGGAAAGATGAGGCCTTATCCCTGCGCTCCAAGGTAGAGGTTCATGACAAAGAACTAGCCGAAATGGAAGTGGAGCGGAGTCGGTTAGTATCAGAGGTCATACCCCATGTTTTTTACACTCTGACATGTAGCCAACAATTTTCCAAACCTATTGCCGTAATCCAAAAGAATGCCATACGTTTGGGACGCCACAACCAGTTGGTGAAAATGGGTCCCCACATCCCACGGATGGCGCCAATGTTCGATTCTCGATCTCCCGATTGAAGGCTGCAAAACAACGGAAAAGGCTAAGTGAAAACCGGTGCAGGGGAGCCCTGCGTCGGCACTCCGATGCCTAAGTCAGTGAAGATTCTTTTAAGAGAAAAGAGAAAATAGAGAGTAAAGAGTGTGAGTATAATGTATTGCCTACCCTGTTTTTTCTCAGAGAAACCCTATTTATACCTTTGGTTAAATGCGTGATCTTTCTTCCTCCAATCGCAAATCGACACCTGGCCGCCCCCTTTCTAACAGATTTGAACGTGCCTTTATCACGTAATATAGTAGGGAATCTTTATTGATGACTAGGATGCCCCACGTGATGATGACATCTTCTTCGCTGATTTATTGGTCCACCTCAACCACCCTTTTCCACATCATTAATTAATAACACATATCTCATCAGCCACAAATAATTATTACGATCAAAGAGTATTGTATATTCACATCACAATCTAGTGAAATATAAAACATACTGATTAGGTACCAAACAAGCAGAAGTAATTATGTATACATACAACCTAGGCAGAAGTAAAAGCTATAAAAAAAAGATGGAAGTGAAAAGTATCAGTCGATCAATAATTCATGTCAATTAGCACTACAAGGGAAATGGATAGTAAACACACAATGGGATTTATGCAATATTTAACCTTAATCAAAATATTATATATGTAAGATTAAAAAAAAGGGTTAAAGACAAAATTACCTTAAAATGGTGTAGTTGTTTTAAGTAGTTGTACATATAAGTATAAAAAACCATATTAAATACTAATTAATTTCGACTTTCTTGTTTTTCTATCTTATGCAAGTCAACAACTTGCGAAAATATTAAATATGCTACCGGTAACTCATGTGTTTGTGAGTTTAACAAAAACAATCGAATATACAAAAACAAAAATCTACTCTATTTCATTTGATTGAAGATCCATCTATCCATTGGAACCAGCTACTTTCAAACAGGAAATGACAGTAGCTGTAATTGTTGTCTGAATGATGTAATTTATTAAAAATACTTGTTCACAATTTGCCAATTTGCTTTGTACAAAATTGGCCTTTTTTGAGGCATTGGTATCATTTGAACATTTTAAAATGACGAAACAACCATCGATGCTTTGTCGATCAAATTACCAAAGTGAAACATTCATGCAATATAATAAATTAACAAGATGCTACTGAACCTTTACTCACATGCCAGGACTAGGTATGCCTGCATGAACCAGATACAAGAGGTAATATCTTGGTGGTGCTACCTCACCACTTGATGGCCCAAACACGCCTACCGTGTAACTGTGTAAGTGTTCATGGATGAGCCTTCTACAAATGACACATTTTTATCATCCTTTAACACCACCATTCTTTGATTCATTCCCACTGAATGTGTTGTGAATGATGGTACTATGATCCCTGATGTTATTCTTGATAAATGAAAATTATATTATGAAAATTCAAGAGCCTAATAAGCTTCTTGCAGAATAGTGACATCCCCCACTATGTAATATAACCAACAAACCACTTCATGTTAAACTGATTCTTTAAAGGGGTATCACTTAACACAACTCTTTGTCCATTGTTATCCAATTTTCTCACTTAGATATAATTTCAAGTATTCAAACAGAATGAAAGATCTTAACTTCCTACCAGTTAACATAATTACATAAATATTTAAAACCAAAAAACTGATCAGGCAAAACATGCTGACGATATAATTGCAATTTGCAAGTATATTAAATGCACCATTTGTAAAGTTCATTATCATTCAATGAGTGTAGCGAAGGTTAGCTTGAAGAGAGTAGTCATAGAATATAATATAAAACAAACAATACAATTCATAGATACACAAATCCTACAACAAAATCACCAAATTTAAGGCCATCAATCAAGAAATGACTCAAAAGAAACAAAACCCATGTTCAGAAAAGCAAAATTTCAAAACCTACTTCTATTTCATAGCCAAAAAATCAGTACCACATAAAAAATCAAACCTGTGAAGTGTGGTGATCTGATGTTGCACGGATGAAGGAGAGGCAATGTCACCGAAGACTCCGAGAGAGGAGGAGCAACAGTCACCGGAGAGTCGGAGAGGAGAGTAGTAGAGGTCACCGGACAATGGCGGGGGAGACGATGTGAGGAGGGCGTCGAGCAGGTGAGATGATCGACGAGATTAGAGACGGCAACGAGTGAGAAGTTCGACGAGGTTGAGATGAGGGCAAGGATCTCACCAAAGGGCGTCGCTGGAGGGGAGGCAACGTGGGAGAGCTTCGTGCAGGAGGCGATTGAACGACAAACGCATTAAATAGGGTTTTGATGGTCCCAGAGATTAGAGAAAAGATAACAGATCTTTTTACTGTCTATTTAAAATAGATAATAGTCAGACTTTAGAGGTCTAATTGGAGAAAGAAAAACAAACAACTTCTAACCTGTTTTGTCAGACCGAATCAGACATCAGAGGCAAAAAAGTGAATAGATGTAAAAACAAACAAGGCCTTAGTAGAGGGTCTAGACTTTAGATGGAATTTGTTACAGCCAGATTTCTTAAGGATTTTATCAATAGTTAAATTCTAAATATCATTGTCATATCCCAACAAATAAATCGCCCAGACACAGATTGCAAGCTTTGCTCGACTCAGACAATGAAGAATGAACGAAATATATCATTTCTAACCACTTCTTATGTGATAACTGATGAATGATCAGGATGTGGTAAAACTGAGGAATTGTTTGTTATAGCAACAGGATTAAATGTATAGATGTCCAAAAGACACAACTATTAAAACTGCCCAAAATGGCAAACTTTGATTGACCAGATTGTCATTTTGATAAAGACTGCCTCCAGATTTAACAGAATAACCACAGGACATTGAATTGATGAAACTAAGGTATTGGAAAGCAGTAATTTAGGCAGAAAACAACCATTCGGTAAGCTTGGCAACCAGATTAGTGCAAAAACGTAGATGCATATATATATATATATATATATATATATATATATATATATATATATATATATATATATATATATATATATATATATATATATATATATATATATATATATATATATATATATATATATATATATATGTATATATATAGGGGTAGGTTCAATGGAAAACCACTATGCACCTGAAAACTATGGAAACCTACGCATACCGTCCGATTTGGTGCATTTCATGAAAAACGCGGTGGCATGATCGTAAATAAGGTGATGCATCACGCGAGATTTTGATGCATCACGCGGGAAATTTGATGCATCACGCGGGATTTTGATGCATCACGCGAGGAATTTGATGTATTTGTGGTGGTGCAGTGCGGTTTTCACAAGTTTTCTGGTGCATGGTGGTTTTCCATTGAACTTCCCTCTCTCTCTCTCTCTCTCTCTCTCTCTCTATATATATATATATATATATATATATATATATATATATATGAAACATTTTGTAGCTATAATTTGTTTCGATCTCAAGAGGCCTCTACAATCTTCATGCGATTTAATTAGAAAGTGGTAATCTGTGAAAGCAAAAAATTAAATCATAGAAAAACAACTAGAATAATTAAAAAGTAAATTCTTCAACATAATACTATATATAGCTCCAACTCCAGTTCTCAAAAAGAAATATAAACCAGAAATAAAATCATTGCTAATTGATACTTTAATTCTGAGGGTTCCAATCATGAGCCATAAATTCTAGCCAAGATTCAAGTAAGTTTCTAATTGCTGGCATGAATGTATGATCCCTACATATCTGATACCTTAAATTTGTGTTTTTGCGATCACTTAGTTATGTTAAAACCAAAACCAAAAGCAATGGACATGTTTCATGAACCAAGCATCCCCCTACACAATTTTCATTCTGTATAGATGATCAAAAAAGTCCATACCACCAGAGAACTTAATTCATAATTTTTTTTGTTAAAAAAAACAGCTTAAGTTATGTTGGTTAACTATCTACCTGCAAGTTTTACCTTCTGCTACCAATAATCCCCACAGGAGCATACTCCTCCTTGAAAGTGATGGTAACGAATTGGATCTCTGATAACTATGTTGCGATTCTCCATTTTTGCCAGAAGTTTAGCAAATAGATGGCAGTCTCCGCAGATTCTAAGGTTTTTCCTAATCCTGATGGTCTTTCCCTTCGTTAAAGCCATTAGGCCATAAACAATTGCCAGCTTTTCACTGTGGTGCAATAGTGGATCTTCCATTTGTTCCCCTTCAACATCATGCAAGACAAAATTTGTATCTGGAAAATAACCCACTTCTCTTAATCTCTGAACATAGTGGTTCAGCTGCCACATGATCTGGTCTATCTGTGGATGTGAATTGTCCCTTAATAAGAAGGCATGAATCTGTTTATTTACTTCAATCCAGCTACACCCTGGTTCTTTCCTGACATCGTTGCCTCTCATGGTCTTCCTGACTTGAGCAGCATCTTCCCACCTCTGGGTATTTGCATAGATATTCGATAGCAGGATATATGTCCCTGCATCATCAGGGTCAAGGTCTAGCACCTTCTTAGCAGCATATGCAGCTAGATCCATGTTGCGGTGAATCCTACATGCCCCAAGCAAAGTTCTCCATGTCACGGCATCTGGATCAGGTTCCATCCGGTGTATCAACTCAATAGCCTCATTAAGCTTCCCAGCCCTTCCAAGTAAATCAACCATGCAACCATAGTGTTCTCTTCCTGGTTTAATACCAAAAACCTTTTCCATTGATCTAAAGTATGATCGCCCTTTATCTACTAATCCTGCATGACTACAAGCAAACAATACCCCAACAAGTGTGATGTAGTTAGGTTTGGTGCCCGAACTTTCCATCGTCTGGAACAGCTCTAAGGCATCTTGACTGAAACCGTTTTGCGCCAGACCTATGATCATGGTGCTCCAAGAGATCACGTCCTTGTCCACCATTCTAGTAAACTCAAGTCTAGCATCCTCCATGCTGCCACACTTGCAGTACATATCAAGAAGTGCGTTACTGAGAATCAAGTCTCGATCGTATTTGAGCACGTGAACATGTATTTGTCTTCCCAGTTCTAACAGGGCCAGCACAGTGCAAGCTCTCAAAACACTAGTCAAAGTTGCCTGATCAGCCATAAACCCACATCTCTTCATGCTTTTGAAAATATTCAGAGCCTCATCTCCATCACTGTTCTGAGCAAAGGCACCAATTACTGAGTTCCAAACAATCAAATCCCGTGTCTCCATCTCATTGAAAACAGCCAACGCACTTGGCAGTTCTCCCCACTTGGAATAGTTATCGATGAGTGCACTCCTGACAAAAACATCAGAGTCTAAACCAGCTCTAGTTATGCTGCAATGGATCTGCCTGAGGCTAGGTAACCCACTGCACGCTTGCAAAACAGAAGAATAAGTAAACATGTTGGGACGGACACCATTTCTGAGCATAAGAATCAAGAACTCCATGGCCTGTTTATGCAGTCTGGCATTAGAGAAAGCAGCTATCATGGTAGTCCAAGAGACTACATTTCTCTCAGGCATTTCATCGAACAATGTGCGCGCTTCGTCCAATAAATTGAACTTAACGTACATATTGATGAGAGTATTAATCAAAAAAGTTTTAGGCTGGTAGCCATCAGAGAAGATATGTTTGTGGACTAGTCTGGCTTCTTGGATGGCGCCACGAGCTAGACAACACTTGATAAGCTCGGAATATGTAACAGAATCGGCCCAAATTTGGTGTTTTTGCATGTAAGTCAAAGTTTTCATGGCGGTCTGGAGATCTCTGCGATAGCAGGAGGCAGTAAATTCGACAAGTAGGTCATCAGGTAATGGAGAGGGGAGAGGAGTCGGATGGAATTGATGACGAAAATGTAGCAATGAAACAGCAGGGAAGGATTTGGGCTTGCAAAGGGATATTAATTTCATTGGTAACATTGGTATTTGGTAGGTAGGTAACCATGTAAACTGAATAATCATACAATGCAAAACATCCTAAACGTTCACCTTCTCAGCCTTAGCAGCAGTATTTGCAGATTTCTAGAACACTTTTCTTTATTAGCAAGTAACCCTTGATATTTTTCGTCTTTCAAAACCTGCAATAAACTATAAATTGCCACTATATGTTTTTTTTTTTCGGTTTGAAAATCCTTTCAAGACCAAACTAATTTCACAGCCACCTAAACCAAACCAACTTACAAATACGTAAAATCGATATTGCAAAATCTTCTCCTTTCAGTATGAGGCATAATCAAGACAATCTTGTGTATCTCGATTGTAAAAAAAAACAACAAATTGAATAATTTGAGAAAGTAGAAAGTAATCAGCACAGCAGAAAGTAGAAAAACATAAATAGGGAGCAAGAAGCAGCATAACCCGAAGAATAAAGCGGAGGCAGGAGGAGGAGTTCGACTTACTGTGTTCGTACAGCTCCGGTGGTTTTTCGTTTAGACAACTTGTTTCTCCGAAGCGTATTCATTCCTCATTAAGATACAACAGATCGTTTCTCCTTTGAAGCTCCGGTGGTTTTTCGTTTAGACAACTTGTTTCTCCAATTTGACCGGGGAACCTTCGAGCCTGAATCACTATGTTCCGTGGTTGGAAACGAAGTTGGTAGAGTTCCAAGAGCTTTTAGAAGAAAATAAAACCTTTGTTTGGAAGAATAAGCTCTTTTTTAAAAAGCTAGTAGAAGTAGTTCTTGAAAAGTTCCGGAGCTTTTAGTCAAACATATTTACTTTTTTACCCTTCTATTAATCATAAACTACCACATTTAATTAATATTAATGCCCTTTTAAGTAATTTAATACTATAAACTACAGCTACAGCTAGTTTTACTAAACACATTTATAAAACTAAAAGCTCTAGCTCTGTTAAAAAGTTTCAGCTCTTAAAAGCTTCAGCTACTAAAAGCTCTACCTCTATTAAAAACACAAAGCTACAGCTAGTTTTGCCAAACATACCCGAAGTATCCGGTCATAATCGTCTCATGCCTAGTACCTTTAAAGTGCCTACAAAAAATGTGTTACCCGCTAATATTATCCGTTTAAATTTCTTTTTCGTTATTGCATAATTTATTATTCAACTTTTATATAAGCATATATTTTGTTATTGCATATTTTGTATTTAACTTTTTCTTTCATTTTTCATAAATTAATAAGAAACCTCCGATCCATAAAGAATCTATGGCCTCATTGGCGATAAATATGGGGAAATGCATCATCACATATATGCAATGATCACCGCCCGACTCAAAACCATCTCGAAACATTTAGGCACACTCTCTACATCAACTGCCAACCTTGACAAAACTATGATAATTGAACTTGAAGTAGCTAATCCCGATAACCAACCCCTGAACAACCCTCCCGGAAATCCACCACACCTGCAAAACTTGATTCTGAAATTCCCAAAAATTGCATCTATTGTCGTTTGATGGAATAAACTCGATGGATGGACTTTTCTAAGTTTACCGATATTTCATGTTATTCAACATCCCAATTGCCAACGTGTAGCTATTACATCCTTCCACTTCCAAGGAGAAGTATTGAGTTGGCTCAAGTACTTGCACAAATAATCAGTTTCTTACTGACCAACTTACTTTCACGAAGCCTTAGAACCACGCTTTGGACATTTGTCTTTCGAGAACCACCAAGGTGTCATTTTTGAGCTCCAATGAACTTGCTATATTTATGCATATCAAAGCAAAGCTCGAACACCTTACTTAAGTGCATTTGTCGGGATATGCCAAACCCACCATCCTAAACTGCTTCCATTCGAGACTTCTTCTCGAAACTAATTGTGAGTTAGCCATGCATCCCAACGACGCTATAATAGACTTATGGCTTTGCCAAACTCATAGAAGACAAGTTATAAGCATCCACTAGGACCTTTCAAACTCCACAACCGACATAATCCTTATTTGACACTCCATCCCTACCGCCACAACATTTAACCATAAAAAAATTTAACCCTTGTTGAAATGCACACAAACACATGGTTGCTAGTTTTTGTTATAGTCGCATTGAAAAAGTACCAACCTGACAGTGCCACCATATCATAATTCATTCTTTTTACAAAAAAAAAAAAACATCTGGCCTAACATCTCATCAAATTTTATTTTAATTGTCATTTTCAAATTTAAGTAAGGGGTGTTTGAATTTCAGATGAGTTTTGAAATGACTATGAGTTTGAGTATAGACTTGAAAGAAAATGAATGAAATAATTAAGAATGAAAACCCATGAGTGTTGTTGAGTTTCAAATTTTAATAATCATTATCATTTTTGGTTTCAACAATCAAACAAAGAATGTATTTTAAACTTATACCCATTTCGTCTCTCAAAAACCACTAAACAAACTCATTGTTAGAATCTTCTCTTGGTATTTATTTGCAATTTAACCTAACATTTTAAAGTTGTCAATTTTAGTTTCTATTAACGAGTCTTACTCTTTATTTTATTTGCATTAAAACCCTTATAAATGAGTTTGAAATTTGAATTTTGGTTCTAAATGTGTTTAAACCCGTTTGTATGAATTCAGGGTTAATAAGTTGATAAATCTGAAATTTTTTCTTAATTTTAATTGGAATAGATTAATGTGAAGTCAAATTAAAAAACTTTTAATTTCAGATCCTAATACTAACTCTTAGAGGCTATTTCTTTATCTCTTTTATATCTTAATTTGCTCTTAAGTCTTAAAATTAAGTGTGTACTTAAAAATAAGACACGGAACGAAATATGAAAATCATTTACTCCCTCTTATTTTGTGGCCTGTGATTTTTTTTCGTCATTGATGTTTGACTGCTTATATTTTTTTAATGAATAAGGTAAATTTTTTCCTAATCTTTGAAATGTTCTGATCATTGATGCTTTTATTTGTTTTTTTAATGGTTTTGTACCACTTCTATTTGTGAATTTAATTAAAATATTAACTCCAATTATATTTATTTATTTGTATAAATTAATTATAGTATATTATTTTAATTTGATATTTTAATTTAATATTTTAATTAATAACTTCTAGAGACATCTTGCTATTATAAACCAAACAATCTTAAATTTCATACTTCAAAACCAACTTTTAAATTTAAGAATTCGTTTCAGATTGCATACATTAAATTTCTTAAAAAACAAATAACACTTTAATTTCAGTGGTAGTTTTTAAATTTTAGATAATTAACATTTTAAAAACAGATAACACATTTTAATATTTAAACAATGATAGTAATGCGGTATAATGTTCTCTGTGTATATGAAACTGTGAGTTTCACTTAAAGAAAAAAAAATTGTTACTATTATTGGTTAATATCCAGTTTCTTTAAAAGGTCTTTTTCAAATGTAAATACAACAATTTCATATAAATAAATTATTTTACTATTGTTAATAGAATGATCTATTTATACAAAATTGTTGTGTACGGATGGTGCAAACAACTCACCCGTATTCACGTTAAGTTTAAAAGTATGGGCGGACTGAATAGGTTTTATGGGCCGGCTATTTAGCCCAATTATTTATAAACAATCGGCTCTATACATTCAAAGACACTGTTGACTGTTCGATCGGCGATTGCAAGAAATGGCGGTCTCCATTTCATTTTCAAATGAACATTCCCAACTGTTCATCGACGCTGGCATGATACTCATGAACTAGGGCTCAATCGCCGAAATTCTCTCGAAATATCCTAAAAATGTCGTCAGGTGGTTCCTCACGCTCGCGCGTTGACCAGGTTTGCCTTGCTCGCTCGATTCCAATCCTTCTGAAACCCCGTATTCTTTACGAAACATTTCATGGCAGTCCTACGCCCCACTTTACTATAGGCAGTATTAAGGTTACTTCACGAAAAATAGTGGATCTTTAGGAACTTCTAAATCCCATAGGTTAAAATTTGAATTTTGTAGGGGATTAAATTCGTTTCAATTGTTTCAATAATCTTGATTTTGTCAACGATGAATATTCATACTCATCTTATATTGGTCTCTTGTCCCAAATTAATCTTATAAAATTGTAATTATCTATGTGACACTACATGGATATCCAAACTATTTGAAGTTCATTGTGAATTTGTGATTTAGTAGCAAAGAATGTAACAGGTCTTAGTACCCATTACACGGGGGTGGCATTTATATAATTATATATGCGCTTGGTAGTTTTGATATGCTGTTTATAACAGTTTTTTCATAAAGATTCCTGGTTTCATTGACCTACACTGAAATATAAAGTGTGTTGGTTTTTAACTTGGTTTGTTTCACTTTATGAGCACACAGTTTTTTTTTTTCTCCAAGTATTCGATATTTATACACGTTCATACTATTGATTGATACTCACTTTACTTGCTCAGGTGCAATTGACAGTCTTTCTCATAATCGTTTGATGACTATGCAAATGTAAAGTTAAAAGAAAGAACCTTTTATGAACCAAATTGCTGTTACATCATATTTTTGTAAATAAATTTTTATTACAATGGTTTCTTTGTTCAATTAAGAATGATTTTGCTTTTGTTCTCCTCAATAACTCACGTTTTTGTACAGCGGTCAAACCATTTTTTATAAGTATAAGTTGCAGGTATCAAATTTCAAGTTCTTCTGGGTAAAATATTTATTTGAGTTTCCTATTTCTTTTTTGTCTTCTTTTGGTCTCATTTTATATTGGCATATGCATATCAATACAAGAAACCGAACACTGTTAGTGTTACATGCTCCGTTGATGTAAATCTTTACAAGTTATAGATCAGGTGCTTAGAGTACAACTGAGAACACTTCTATTCTAACTTTTCTGGTTTTCAATTTCAGTTTATGTGGTCCTGGTAATGCTATAAAATAGAAGACACACTTTTCTTGTATTTCTTTTGGCATATTTTGTTGATGTTATTAGTTATTACTATTTGCAGTTCTTTTCTTCAAAGAAGAGGAATAAGCTTGCATCACCTCTCTTAAAATCTGGGATAGTTGAACAAGATGCAAAACTTTTGCTCGAAGGCTCTCCTAGTGCTAAGGGTTCTTTGTCTGGCTATTTAGTGTCTTCACAAAATGAAAATCATCCTCTTAGGACTTTACCCACAGCTTGTGGGTCATCTTATAGGCAAGATCAAGTGAGAAGAAACCTGACATCGGAGATAGACTCATCTTCAAGAAATGAAAATGTTATATCATCAGACCAGGAGCATCTTGATAGATTAACAAAAGAGGAGAAACTGAATGTTCCATCTTCTGATTATCTGCATGGCGTGGAGAACCCGGAACTGCAACAGTTTGCAGCTAATTTTCTGTCATTTTATTGTAGGTAAGCATGTTAGTTCTGGGCTTGCCATTCCCTTTTAACTGTCCCTACTCATATACAAAAGATATGACAGTAAGTTAATTTGTCAATGATCTATAGACACACAAATGTATGTATGCATGCTTTCATCTGTTGGTCCTTCAGTGAGGGTTTTTTCATCTCAATTTTCTTTTACCGATGCAGTGAACTTGCACCTACAAAAGTTAATACAAATAAAAGGCAAGGTAGTCCATCTGTGCTAGATGTGGAAGATAAATCGATTAAAAAGAGGCATTTTAGTAGTGTTGATTATAATGATGATGAACCCAATCAAGTGCAGTCTGATGATATCCTTAAATATGGAGAACCGTCACACAGTTCCAAAGAGGTAGACATTGTGATAACAATTGATATGCAGCTTTACTAAGTTATTTTTGAATAACATGGATTGTTTATCTTGCAGACTAACACGGGTAACAATCTAGAGCTTCAATCGAGTTTGCGGAAATGCAGTAGAACATCTACGGAAGCTGTCGATGGGATGTTATGCAATACACCATGGCTGGCGGCAGCTAAAGTTGGACCTGAAGTAACTCCTCAATCGATGCATGGAAGCTCCATATTTTCACCAGGAGACACTTTCTGGAAAGAGGCAATCCAGGTGGCCGATGGTATGTCCTATCGTGACAAAGATCTTCCTCAACAGATTGTTGAAGTAAACAAAGGCCCCATCAGAGATCTAAGTGGTGGAGTCGATGTTTCCTTGGCATCTTCAGGGCACAATGGTAATTCTATGGACAAAGAAGCATCTCCGTTGCCTGTTAAGCATTTTGATTTTTCTTGTGAGGACAAAAATATGGATGTGGATGCTCCAAGCAATTGCATTGCAAATAAAATGGACAGACATATGACCACCCCTTACAACCAAGTCCAATATCTGTCTAAGTTGCAAGAGACAACTTCGAGTTGCGTCATTACCAAAAGGAGAGTGGATAGCTTGACTCAACCTAATGATAAACAAATATCTAGTACACCAGGTACGGACATCAAAAGTTGTAATGTGAACAATCCTAACAGTGTAGAAAGTACTCCATCAAGTTTTGTGGCTTCTAATGATCGTCTAGATATTAGCAATTGGCTCCC
Source organism: Centrapalus pauciflorus (assembly GCA_020465985.1). Taxonomy (NCBI): domain Eukaryota; kingdom Viridiplantae; phylum Streptophyta; class Magnoliopsida; order Asterales; family Asteraceae; genus Centrapalus; species Centrapalus pauciflorus. The sequence continues at coordinate 204,239 of JAANYP010004045.1, forward strand.
GTCTGAGTTATGCAATATTTATAAGAGACGAGGAATATCAAAACTGTATCCCTGGCAGGTACTTTTCTAGTCTACTGGTCGTCCTTTTCTGCTGTTGTTCTTACTCCATAAAGGTTTTTAACAAGGTGATTGTTCCTGTTACATAAAGAGAATCTGGATCACCTAGTGTCAGTGATATACAATAATCATTCTTGAATTTCATAAGAATTGCTTTGAAGGCAAAGGAAAGTTTTGGGTTCTACTTTTTACTAATTGCTTCTTTATTTTTGCACTGAATTGATGTTCAAAGAAAACTTTAGAAATGCTGTCATTTGAATAACTTGCTAATACGACCCTTCATGTGGTGCCCGATACCAACATGCAAGGGGAATTGTTTGGAAGCATCAATTTATGTTGAACAGTAAAGGTTGGTAGAAAGGGGAAGAGTTAGGGTGAGGGGAGACCACACTTAGTTGGAACCATGTGAGAACATTCATTGAATTGTAACTTGATCATAAGTAAAAACCAAGAGGTTCCTAGTTATTATATATTAGCAATAAATATCATGTGGGAAGGGCGTAAAATTTATTTTGCATTGTGTTCCATTTTGTCGTGGTGAAGTTTATTTTTTTCATTTACAATGTTGCTGATTCCCTATGCTATACATTTATTAGGAGTCCTATTGCTGCAATATAACCTGCTTTGTTGTCAGGTCGATGTAATTGTAAATAAGTTGAGGATGACATACTTTTTGGATTTGCAAATATCTCCCTTTTATTGCAATTATTATGAATTCCCCCCTTTTTGAAAACCATTAGTTTTTCTCTTGATTAATTTTTTTATACTGAACTTGGTTTATAGTTAATTTTACTTTAAAATTCAATGCTAACTTCACTTTTCATTTTCTAGGTTGACTGCCTTCAGGTGGACGGGGTGTTGCAAAAGAGGAACCTTGTCTATTGTGCATCTACAAGGTACCGTCGCTATGACCGTATAGTCACACCAGATTTTGGCAATTGGTTTCTTCTAGATGATTGGGCCCACCCCTGTTCTATAATGCTCACATAATTTGCATATTTTGCTAGTTAAGCCACCAACTATCTATGCTGTCAATTACAACTTTTTTGTATTTTTTACTTATCTATCTTTGTATTTGTGCAAAATATTTACTAGTAGTTCTCTCCATAAGTATTTGCCATTTCCTGCCATAGTGCTGGGAAAAGTTTTGTTGCAGAAATTTTGATGTTACGTCGAGTGTTATCAACAAGAAAAGTGGCACTTCTTGTTCTTCCCTACGTATCAATTTGTGCTGAGAAGGTGGGGTTATTGCCTTCTGATTTACTTGTTGAGAGTTCTATTTAACTTCTTAAGCTTTATTAATTGGCTGTAAGTGATGCAGACGGAACATCTTGAAGCCCTACTAGAACCACTTGACAAACATGTGCGTAGTTATTATGGAAGCCAAGGCGGTGGAACACTTCCTAAAGATACCTCTGTAGCTGTTTGCACAATCGAGAAGGCAAACTCTCTACTTAACAGATTGCTAGAAGAGGGACGTTTGTCAGAAGTTGGGATCATAGTAATTGACGAGCTTCACATGGTAAATCGAATTTCCAACATGCAATTTGTACACCCATTATCAATTTTTGAGTTGTTATTTTTTTTTTTTGTCAGGTTGGAGATCAGCATAGGGGTTATCTCTTGGAACTTATGTTGACAAAGCTGCGGTATGGAGCTGGTGAAGGTAGGATAGAATTTTCTAGTGGAGAAAGTTCTGGGACAAGTAGTGGGAAAACAGACCCCACTCATGGTCTTCAAATTGTCGGCATGAGTGCGACCTTGCCCAATGTTGGTGCTGTTGCTGATTGGCTTCAAGTAAGTTGCAAAAAATGTTTCGTTTGTGCATGATTATCCCACAAAGAAAGTTCAAATGTACCTGTCTTGGTTTCACATGGAGATGTGCCTTGTTAAGCTGCTAAATGTAATATCTGGTGCTGGTCACCCTTAAGTTATTATCGACTAAAATTAATATTTTTCAGGCAGCACTATACCAGACAGATTTTCGACCTGTTCCCCTTGAGGAGTACATCAAAGTTGGTAACACGATTTATAACAAAAAGATGGAACTCGTCAGAACAATCTCAAAAAGAGCTGATCTTGGTGGTAAAGATCCTGATCATATCGTAGAATTGTGCAATGAGGTGAAATCAGACTTCTTTATGAAGTTGAATGTTAATTATGTTATATCTACATTTACTGAAATAACATGTCATATTTTATTAGGTTGTCCAAGAGGGTCATTCAGTGTTGATTTTTTGCTCCAGTCGTAAAGGATGTGAATCAACTGCTAGGCATGTTGCAAAATACCTCAAGAAGTTCTCTGTTAATACCCTTAATGGTGAAAATGAATATCCTGATATTGCTTCTGCCATTGATGCATTGCAAAAGTCTCCTGCAGGATTAGATCCTGTGTTAGCTGAAACACTTTCTTCTGGTGTTGCCTATCACCATGCTGGTCTCACGGTATGCATACTATCATTCTCGATAAAAACACGTACACATCATTTAATTTTTCATTCTGAAGCTTTTTGAGATCCATCCCTTCATTACTTAGGTTGAAGAAAGAGAAGTTGTTGAAAACTGCTACCGTAAAGGTCTAGTACGTGTCTTAACTGCTACATCCACCTTAGCTGCTGGGGTCAATCTACCTGCAAGGAGAGTCATCTTCCGACAACCTCGGATCGGTCGTGATTTCATAGATGGAACACGATACAGACAGATGTCTGGTCGTGCTGGTCGTACTGGAATTGATACAAAAGGAGAGAGCGTACGTGTATTTTGTAGTATGTATGCAGACTGGGATCTTTTCTTTCTGGAGTTCTATGCATTACTTATTCAGTTTCTTTTTGACTTAGGTGCTACTATGCAAACCTGAAGAAGTGAAAAGAATTGTTGCACTGATTGGTGATAGCTGTCCACCATTGCATTCTTGTTTGTCGGAAGATAAAAATGGGATGACTCATGCAATCTTGGAAGTTGTTGCTGGCGGTATTGTTCAAACTGCTAATGATATTCATCGCTACGTGAGATGCACCCTTCTCAATTCAACACAACCATTTGAAGATGTAGTAAAATCAGCAAAAGATTCGCTAAAATGGCTGTGCCATAGGAAGTTTCTTGAGTGGAGCGAAGATACTAAGTTATATAGTACCACACCTCTTGGCCGTGCTTCTTTTGGCAGTTCTCTCACTCCTGAAGAGTCACTTGTAAGTTTTTTTTTGACATTTTCTCTCATTCAATCATAACATCTTCATGCAACTTTTGGTTTATGTTAGCTATATATCCTAGCAGCCTTTTTATTTTTATTATTTCGTAGATTGTGCTGGATGACCTTTCAAGGGCAAGAGAAGGGTTTGTGCTTGCATCGGATTTGCACCTAGTATACTTAGTAACACCGACTAATGTTGAGATTCAGCCAGATTGGGAATTGTACTATGAAAGGTTCATGCAATTGTCCCCTCTTGATCAGGTATAGTTAGACAAAAGTGGTTTTGATGCTTTAAAATTCATGGAATTAATGTGTTTCTGGTTTTCATTTTATGAAATTTATCACATTGAGGCATTACAATTGAAGTCTAAGAATTTTGCTTCATGCATGTCACTAGTTTTTTTTTCCTGTTCATGAATTGCAGTCTGTTGGAAACCGTGTTGGAGTGCAAGAACCATTTTTGATGCGTATGGCTCATGGAGTTCCAATTCGCACTTTTGAAAGATCGAGACACGAGACAAAAGGACTTGGGGTGTCAACCAGTGGCATGCTTACAGATGACCAAATGCTTCGTGTCTGTAAGAGATTCTACGTTGCACTCATCTTGTCAAGACTTGTACAGGTTGGTAATTATATTCTCAAGATGCCTGTTTCAATCTTCCTTGCTTGATAATACGACTCTAGTCATGTTATATGCTCAAGAATCACAATTTGTTCTGTTTTGCATGCCTTGATGCTATTTGTGAATGAAGGAAGTACCTGTGACAGACGTCTGTGAAGCTTTCCAGGTGGCTCGTGGAATGGTTCAATCCTTGCAAGAAAATGCTGGGAGGTTTGCCTCTATGGTTTCAGTGTTCTGTGAAAGACTTGGTTGGCATGATCTTGAGAGCTTGGTTGCCAAGTTCCAAAATCGTGTTTCATTTGGTGTAAGAGCAGAGATTGCTGAGCTGACCACCATTCCGTATGTCAAGGTTTGGTAATTTCATTGGCAGTTAGTTCGTCTACATTTTTACCATGGGTGATTTTTGACTTTTAGGCTTCCATGCGTAATTGCATCTTTGTAGGGTTCTCGAGCTAGGGCACTTTATAAAGCAGGCTTGCGCACTACCCAAGCAATTGCAGAAGCATCCATACCTGAAATTGCAAAAGCGATTTTTGAATCTTCATCATGGGACGCACAAGGTAACGCTTGTAGCAGATTATTGACTATCATCTGTTTGTTTCCAGTGGTGTGCATCAGCCCAAAACCAGACTTGTCCAAAAAAATACAAAATAATGGAATTGAAACTGGTTTGGTACATGTTAGGATCGATTCAGTAGGTTCAGTCCCAATGTGGAGAAACCGAGCAAAAAGTTTTGGGATTTCTGAATTAAGATATATAACTGTATAATGAAATACGGAAATATTTCTTTTAAAAGAAGAACCGAGAACTGGACTGAAGGCTGTTTTTTTAATTTTCTAGAAATGAGAACTGGGATGAGCATAGCTGGTTTGCTTTTTCACTTTTGTTGGTCTGGACCTAATTCTGCACACCCATAGTTGTACTTGTACCATCTTGTTATTTGTTTTTCCCCTGCTAATAATTATTGCATTGTAGTTTACTAGTTTTTTATGTGACGAAAGTTTTCCTGTTTAAATCAGAAAACTCGGCACAAAGGCGTATTCAGTTGGGAGTGGCTAAAAAGATAATGAATGGTGCCCGTAAAATTGTCCTAGATAAAGCCGAAGAAGCAAGGGCTGCTGCTTTCTCAGCTTTCAAGGCTCTTGGAGTTGATGTTCCTCAGTTTTCACTACAGAACTTACCGGCATCTTTGGTAAATATCACAAAAAAAGAAACGTCTTCGGGAGAAGAGGCCACCAACAGCTTTGCTTGCAAGGAACAAGGAAATGAAATTTCAACCAGCCCTCTAATAGAAGGAAGCAATTACCAAAATGATACCACGTTAACAACCGAGGGAGTGAAGGAAGAAAAATCATCCAAAGAAAATTCTGATGATACAACCTTAAGTAAGTCAGGTGCTGATCACTCCGTGGCAGCATGCGATCGATCTCACACTGTTGTTAATGAACTAAAATCGTCCTCTGATGACGCAACTAGTTTGAATGAAAAGATTTTGGGTGAACATCTTCCACAGAAAGAGCATGAGAGGGAAGATGTATGTGTTGGTAGCAAGGAAAGGAACTTTGACAAGGGTCCAGTGAATGCTGTTAACACCACTGGTGGATTTGATTCATTTTTGGATATGTGGGACGCTGCCCATGAATTCTTTTTTGATATTCACTTTAACAAACGGTCTGAATTTAACTCGATCACCCCTTTTGAGTTACATGGGATCTCACTATGCTGGGAAGATTCTCCTGTTTACTATATTAGTATTCCAAAGGATTTATTTTGGTCTGACAATAAAAAAAACAAAAACCTGCCTGGTCATAATCTTTGTGCCCCAGAAAATCAGCTTGAGATGGCGAAGCAGAGATGGTGTAGAGTTGGTATGATAATGGGGAAAAGCCAAGTCCAAAAATTTGGGTGGAATCTGAAGATTCAGACTCAGGTGCTGAAGTATCCTGCTGTTTCTATTCAGAGGTTTGGTAGCATGATTCATCCTGTGAAAACTATCGGTGTGGAGCTCATTGAAAGCAGTTACTATATGTTCTCTCCAGTTCACTTGCAAAAAGCTGTTGACTTGTGTGTTGTAGCTTGGATTCTTTGGCCTGACGAGGAGAGATGTTCTAACCCAAATTTGGAAAAGGTACAAAAACTGGGCATGCTGTTCACCACTTTCTCATAAATCCAGGATATTTTGTGCAATTGAAGCAGTTTATAAAGAATATCAAACCTACAGAACTTGTAACCCTGTTAATTGAGCCCAAACAAATCAAAAATTGAAAATATATTGTCTGCAAGTGTCTATCAGACAGTTCTTTTTATTTTAGATTATGCACCTTAAATGTTGTACTTGTATAGGAAGTCAAGAAAAGGTTATCCAGTGAGGTTGCAGCAGCTGCAAACCAGAATGGTCGCTGGAAAAATCAAATGCGAAGAGTTGCACATAATGGTTGCTGCCGCCGAGTTGCTCAAACACGAGCTTTGTCGTCTGTTCTCTGGAAGTTGCTAACATCAGAGAAGCTTCTTGAACCACTATTAACTATCGAGATGCCCCTCGTGAGGATTCATTTGACCTTTATTATAAATTCAATTTAAGCATGTTTGCTTCCTTTTTCATAACTTTTGCTTTTGTTTTTATAGGTAAACGTTCTTGCTGATATGGAACTTTCGGGAATAGGTGTTGACATGGAGGGTTGCATTCAATCACGCCATGTGTTGGGGAAAAAACTGAGATATCTTGAGAAGGAAGCGTATGAGTTAGCTGGTACGAGATTTTCTTTATATACAGCAGCAGATATTGCAGATGTGCTCTATACACGGTTAAAACTGCCAATTCCGGAAGGTTACAAAGGGAAACAGCACCCCAGTACCGATAAACATTGTTTAGAATTGTTAAGGTAGATTATTTTTAGCATCATGACTTATGAAAAGGCAAACATATTTTACGTTATTGAATTATGAAAGTTAAAATAAGTGATGTTTTTTCAGGCTTGAGCATCCTATCATTCCTGTTATTAAAGAGCACCGGACGTTGGCCAAGTTATTGAATTGTACTTTGGGTTCTATATGTTCACTTGCTAAACTATCCATGAGGACTCAAAGATATACGCTGCACGGACATTGGCTTCAAACATCAACAGCAACAGGACGTTTATCCATGGAGGACCCCAATCTTCAGGTGCGACCATATTTTTTTCTTCCCGTTATTTCATTTTAAAAACAGTAATTTGCTTGTTTGTATTCTAAAATGTATATATGTTCTTTAGTGTGTCGAGCATATGGTTGAATTCAAGATAAAACGCGATGAAAAAGAGGATGGAAATTCAGACATGGATCACTACAAAGTAAATCCTCGTGATTTCTTTATTCCAACTCAGGTCAGGATTTATTTGCTTTTGTGTGTCTGCAGTTTTATTATTGCCTCGTCCTGGTGATAATAAATATACACGTACATTTTCATGCAGGAAAACTGGTTATTAGTAACTGCAGATTATTCTCAGATAGAATTAAGGTTGATGGCACATTTTTCTAAAGACTCGTTACTAATTGATATCCTCACAAAACCTCTTGGTGATGTCTTCAACATGATTACTGCGAAATGGTCTGGGAAAGCAGAGTGTTTGGTGAACCCTAAAGAGAGAGATCAAACAAAAAGACTGGTCTATGGCATTCTCTACGGTATGGGCGCAAATTCTCTTGCGGAACAACTGGAATGCAGTCCAGATGATGCAGGAGAAAAAATTCAGAGTTTTAAAAGGTCTTTTCCTGGTGTTGCTTTATGGCTTAAACAAGCTGTGACAACATGCCGTGAGAAAGGGTGAGTTGTAGATAACCATTGAGTTATCTGGTTTGAGCGCTGCTGTTTGAACACTTGCTTTTAGTTTTTATTTTGGTAGACTTCTTAACATCTATGCTTCTTCTGATTGTTGTTGTTATTGTTGTTGTATAGTTATGTGGAAACACTGATGGGAAGGAAGCGGTTTTTGGCAAAGATCAATTTTGGAAACTCTGAAGAAAAATCAAAAGCTCAGAGACAAGCTGTGAATTCGATTTGTCAGGTACGATACTAAAATATTTAAAGCACATTTTATTTTCATTTCAATATGGTAATTTTCTTCTCTTGGTAGACATGCATGTTGTCTGGGACTGAATTGTTGCTGTTTTTGTAGGGATCTGCGGCTGATATAATCAAAGTTGCAATGATAACTATACACTCTGTCATAGGTGAAGGTGTTGAAAAGTCGGAGTCTAGCATCCAATTTGCAAAAAGATTCAACATGCTTAAGGGCCGTTGTAGGATCCTTTTACAGGTCAAATTCTAAGATAGCATTTGAAGACTCTATCTCATAACTAGATTTTATTTATCGATTTAAGTAATTCCTGTTACCATGATAGGATAAAGACCTTATATCCACTTCCCATTTTTCAATCGTATATGCTGCTATTAGTGGAAGATAACTCGTCAAATAATTAAATTATTTTCAAAGGACTAACTGGATGTGTTGTACATTTCATAACCTTCTCAGGTACATGATGAATTGATACTTGAGGCCGATCCTTCTGTTGTGAATGAAGCTGGATCACTGCTAAAATTGAGCATGGAAAGTGCTGCTTCGCTTCTGGGTGTGTCCCCTGATACTCTAAATTTCCTGTTTTTGTTGTAAATGTAAAACCACATCTGAAACTTGTCATGAAATCTGAACGGTATTTGAGACTTGTTTTGCACTTGATACAAGTTAAAACTTCAGACTAATATAGTTGATATTTATGCGTTTCAGTTCCACTTATCGTCAAACTGAAGTGTGGAAGAACATGGGGATCTTTAGAACCACTACTGGCTGGTTAAATATATAAAAAACCATCATTTAAGTCACGAACAGCCACTGTTGACGTTTAACAAGCTCCAAACAGCAGTTACAACGAGCCTATTGATGGTAAGTAAATCACTATCATTCACACTGAATTTTTCCATCTTATATTCCAAATGTCTATTAATGTTTCGTTTTTAAAAGTTTTCTTTTGAAGGTCGGGGCTTTTTTTTAGTGTTGGAAATATATTGATGCCTGATTGTTGCATTTCTTTTTCACAGAATGCTGCTCATGCTCGCATATCACAGGTTATTTACAGAATTCCATTGTTGGCTAGCTTTTGTTCATCTAAGAAAGAGGGCGAACATGATGCAGAAAAGAATGAAGATATTGTTTGATTACCAACTGGGCTGATGCAATTTCGGTCTAGGATCTTGTTGTATACCAGAAACGACGAAATGGTGATGGAGGGGCACGACACCATTGTTTGTTTTTGAAAACTTTGGTGGGAAAGAAAAGTAAGTGACAAATTCTGACATTTGTAAGTATCAAAAGATGGTTCAATATTTGGCACAAGATAGTTCATTTCAATTTCTGCTAACATTGATTCCTTGTGTTTAGCTTTTACCATAGCGATATCAATGTAAGAAACCATACCGTACGTTTAAATGTAAATTTTATTTTATTTTTCTATTAAATGTATTTGATAGAAACAATATGGTAGACTAAATAAAGCCCACAACTATTAGTTTGCAGGTTAGATATGTGTAACATCATCTAACCACTTGACATAGATCAAGTGGCCACCACCGAAGGTGGGAGGGTTTCCCATTGGTTGAGGTCTCGAGTTCGAGCTTGCCAATGGTGTTTCTCTCTAGGTGGAGGTGTGAGGTTTGGTCATCACCCTCAAGGTGTCTAACCACTAACCACTAACATTAGCTGTTCAAAAAAAAATGTAACATCATCTAGGAGAATCCTCATGTCAATATCCGTTGCATTACAAGTCAAGTTACTATAGTATTAGATATCAAAAACTACAAAACCTACCAAATCTTGAAGTAATTGGCAAAAATTGATAACATTTTAAGTGTTTTTTTTGGCAGGAAAACTTTTCATACATGAAGCCATTCGAGTTTTCGTAGTCTTGATGAACTTGTTTGTGTTTGAGAACAAATTTGTTGAACAACTTGAGAGGAAAATGTCCCCTACAAGCTATTCGTTTTGTGATCGAATTTAAGTTTTTTTGAGAGATTAATATTATAGTACTCTTTTACATTACAAATGTCTTGAAAGCAAATACAAAGATATGATCATATACTACAATCTCATATATAGTGCATTGTGTACATAATACAAATCACACCAATAAGCTAGCCATTAAATTATTCTCTTTAATTCGCAATTTAATTTCTAGATATATATGTGATTATTAGGTACCCAAACAACATGATCTTCTGGTAGGAAATGGCAAACCGGAGCGGTACCCGGTTTCACTTTTAGAACCCTAAACGCCAGATGTTTAGGGTTCCATTTTGTAGTGTCGGTATGACACACTGCAATTGCTTTAGCTCTTGTACCATCTTCACCCACCAAAGACACTGCGTATGCTTCGATTGTTGTGGTTTTGTGGCAATAGAAAACTGCGTACGGGTAGTTTTGTTTGTGGCAAACCACGACTTTATTAGCTGCCAGTTTCTTCGCTCCTTCGATGGTGTATTTTTGCACTGGACTACTCATTTTCGTAACATTTACCTCTGTCGACATCGCCTTAATCTTTTTACCCAATTCAGAAATACTGAAATCGACAATGGATTCTAACGAAGTTGCGCAATACTTCTTCTCGCCTTCAATGGCCTCATCCTCACACTCTCTTATCGTTTGCTTCATTGATTCGGATTCCATCGAGTTAGGTTCGATGGAGAATTGGGTGTATAGTTCAGGAAGGTTCTTTGACGAAAAGGGTATCATGTCAGCAACTTTTCGGGGTAAGAAAGTCGATGATGGCGGATCGCTCATTTCCATGAAACGTAAGTTCATCGCATTGCCTTGATGCAGGTCGTTTTCGAGGAAGAAAATAGCGGTGTTCAGATTGTCTTTGAGCGGATCATCGATAAGGGAATACTTGTAGGAAAACGGTGACACCTCAACTTTAATAGGCTTTCGACAACGAATGAATTCAAGCCCGTCCCCGATCTTCACATTATCACAGTCCCGTTTTGGTTTTACTGGTACCGGGTGGTGGGTTGGTGGGTGGTGGGGTGGGTAGTGGGGTGGGTGGTGGTGGTGGGATGTACCGGTGCTCTTATCTTCCATTCATCCAGGAATTGAAGATGATTATAATACCGATTGAAAACATATAACTAATGATTAGTATATAAAATCAAAATTTGGAACTTAATTTGGATTATAAACAAATTAAAAATAAATAATTAATTAAATGAGACTAATTAATGTAATTAGAAATTACTAACCAAAATACAGAAGATTAGTGAATGCTTTGGGCATGGGAGTGTTTGGCAACACAGATTTCCAGTATGTTTGAGGATCCATATCTGCATGTGCATGGCTCACAACCATTGCCAACTGAACGTACGTACAAAAGGTCATGCATAAAGTACAAGTATGATTAGCACGTTTGATATTTAAAGCAATTAATATATTAAACTCACAGAAAGAAAGTAGAGGAAGTGAAGGAACTCCATTGATGAAAAGTTTGAAGCAGAAACAATTAATTAATAAATGTGCTTCTTCAATTCATTAATTTATGAGGAGAGAATTGCTGAATTTATAGAAGGGGCTGGCGAGTAAATTAATTTGTACTCAAAATATTGAAAATTCTAGACCAGTAATTATTAACGAAATCACAAAAAATAAAAAAACCATTTTTATTAATAGAAAAAAACTAAAAATATAATAAAATAAATGATAATTATGATAAACTTTTCTTTAAAATTTTAAGACCATTTAAATAAACATATTAACAATTATACACACATATGATTTCAGGAAGTATCATTTTCTTACAGGGGGTATCAGACAGTTAAATATATTTTTTAAAACTTTTACATAAAAATATACAAAATAGTGTAAGTAAATATACTTTTATACTATAGGTTTTTATAAACCAATTAAAATTACAAATAAAAAAAACTCATGTGAATATATAAATGAGTACGTGAATGAACAACACATTCATAATATGTTTTATAAATTCATATACTTTTTCAAATTTAATTTATAAAAACATTAAAAAAAATTATATAAGCTTTATAATATTATTTTATGCATTTTTGACCCCTATAATTTTTTTTTTTGGTATTTTATATTTAGTCGAAAATTTTTTGACCCCGATTAATTTTAAAGTTCGACCCCCATATCTTATTTATCTTTTATAAAATTTATATGTAGAAAATTTTCAATTAAAAATCCAAGAAAACGTATAAAATTAATAGTTCGTTATCCATTTAGCAAATATTTAAAAAAATACAAACATATGTGTATGAGTTTGATAATTTATTAAGCTTTCTTAAGTATTATTGACCTTAGGCTAGGATAAATTCTATGAATTATTAACTTCTTTTTGCTCTTATCATTTATTGTTTAAGTGTTTAATTTATTATCAAATGTAGAATACTAGACTAATAAATTGATATTTGTTTAACTCTAAGTAAATGTAAAGTAGAATGTTGGATTAGATTGTTATTGTTGATTTGTTAATATAAATATCATTAAAGTTTTTCTTTTATTACATAATTAATATGGACCAATTTTGAAAAGAAAGTTATCATGAATTAAAAAAGAATTGTTTGCTAATGTTTCAGACGATAATCTATTAACCCGTTTTCAAATTAAGAAAACTCGTAGAAGACAATTACAGAATCTAATTTATTTAGGTTTGTAATTAATTTGTAGCTTTTACTTATTTGTTTTAAATTAATCAAGATAAACCGAATTTTCGAAGTTTGAAATTTTTTTAAATGACCACAAATACTCGTACTTTCAAAACATTGTTAAATTCCAACCCCTATAAATTTTTTTCCTGGATCCGTCACTGGTCATGACCCAACCCGCATCTAATGTGGTTACACTACTCTTTAGTCGCCGTAAATAGTTTTTTCGATTATAATCAATTTCTATAAATTAAAAAAATTATAAATTAGGCCCTCAAAAGCTACCAAAATTTCCTAGTACGGTAGAAGATATTGGTTTTGTTTTAATTTTTAAAGTTTAAATTAATTAAAGTCCTGGCACATGGATGTCAAAATCTTTGTAGTTTTGATGTTTTTGGAAGTGAAATGTTTAGTTTGGTACCCTTTCTGTTTTTAATTTACGTGTTTTCATACTCTAATATTGTTACGAGGTTTACAAAACCAATACAATTCTTCACACAACTTTTTTACTTAATGTTAGCTATATGCCTAGCAGCCTTTATTAATAACAATAATTAATTAATTATTATAATTATTAGAGTAAATTACAGAACTGATATAAGTGGTTTGTTTAAAATTATGAAACCGATCATCAACTTTAAAAGTTGCAGTGATAGTATCACTTTTTAATTGCGGAAACGATTCATCTGTTTCTAGACATTTTAAAAATAACGATTTTACTCTTTTCTCAATTACAAGCTTGTCTCTCAACTATTTAATTTGATTTCACTTTTGGTCCTTTTCTTAAAATTTTATTTTTGGTTTTAGATTTGAAATATTAATTTAACAAATTATGATTTAATTTTTTATTTAAAATTATTATTATTATCAGACCTTTTATTTTAAAAATAAATTTAGATTTGTCTATTAAAAATTATTTTTATTTATTTACTTAATTTACGTCTCTTTTATGTATTCAATTTATTTATTTTTATATTTATTTCTTACCTATTTATATATTATTATTATTTATACTATTTCATTTAACTATTTAATCAATTTTGTAATATTTTTGTTTTTAAAATCGAAAAAAATATTTACATTATTATTAGAAAATATTATTTTTACGAAAATTATTATAGTGTTACACTTTTCATATTTATATGTGTTTTTAGTTTTTTGTGATAAATAACCTAAAAATCATGCTATTATATACAATAGCATTTTTTGATTCAATTGATTACAAATGAAATTTAAATCGATTACGATAGGCAACATAATTTTAAAACAAATATTGATTTAAAAATTTCAATTTGGAAAACGGTTTTTTGATCAAATGTTTTAATCACAAAAATAGTTTAAGTTTGAGGATTTTTTTTACATAAATTTTTACACAGTAATAAAAGATGGATAAAAGGACCTTATTTGTATAGTTCGGCCGCAAAGTTGGGTAGCTAGAAAAGTGTTTCCAATGAGAAATTGACAATGCTCACGTGACATCATGCGCGCAAACGACACGTATCAATAACTATTCAAAGCGCATTTTTTTGAAAGAGTTTTCTAGTTTTCATTCGACCATATATCACACCTCCCCCGTCTCTCTCTACGATACTCTCCTCTCATTTGAAACTGAAAATGCAGTCTGAAAACACTAAAATGAAATTTTCGATAGGTAGTCATAAATGTAAAACTGAAAATTAAAAACTGAAAACATTTAAAAGGAGTGGTCTAAACGTGTTTTCTGCAAAACCTTGTTTTCGACGAAAATTTTGTTCAAAAATAAGTTAACTAAACATGACCCAAAGTTTTCAAACATATTTTTCATCAACGTTTTTCTTATAAATAACTTTAAAAAAGAAGAAGTGCCAATGATGTATATATAGTAGTTGTCAATATAGAAATATTTATAACTACTATTAAAAGAGTAAATAAATTATCATTTATTATTTTCTCATGAAGGCAAGTCGCATCTTATTAATGACATATGTTAATAATATTTCACAATTAATTAAAGAATTTAAATCAAATTTCTTTTAAGATAAATTATGGTTAGATACATAGATGTGATAAAATCATAACAAACAATATTTAAAAGTTTTTTTGATTAATAATTATAATAATAACAACAATAAACTTAAAAGTTACTAATGATCAATTTTTTTCTTTAAATAGTTTATACATAAATTAATTATAAAGAGATATAGTAAATATCATTAGTGTTAAAAGTTTAAATATTAATTTTTAATTTGAAGTTTATATAGTTTTAAATTTTTTTTAATGTATAATATAAAGATTAAACTGGTATGAGAATGATGATAGTAAATTAGTAATGACTTAGAATTTTAAGAAACTAAGAGGGTGTTTGGTTTTGCTTAACAAACCTGCTTATTTGATTATTACATTACAATACCACAAATAAACAGTTTGAAGTGTTTGGATAACAAATTTTAAGAACTGCTTATTTGCGGTAGATGATATCTCTACCATGGTTTTTCTACAGCAACTTTTTGTTGCTGCAAGGATACACCAATTTTTATTGATTGTAAATTGACAAGGTTACCCTTTTAACCTAAACCTAAAACCCTTTCAACAACTTGTTTGCATTTGAAATTTGAGTATTTTTTACTCTTTGTTATGTTATTGTATTTTTCTTATAATTTTTTGTTTTTAAAATTGTACTCTTGTTAGCTTGGAATTCAATTTATAAATTATTATATTAAAAAAAATTTTGGATAAAAAACTTATTAAAATATTTATTGATAAATTATAAATAAAAATATTATATTATAAGCTGAAATACATATTCAATTAGGAAATTTTATAATTATATACAAATGTCTTTTTTTTTGGTAATTTCACAAGTTTACAACTCAAATCCAAATACTTAAAAACTAATTGTTTGATAATTGCGATAACTAACAGGTTAAGCTAATACAAACACTAAACTTTTTGCAACATTTTTTATTACAACCAAAATCTGATCATTAGTTATCAAAACGTTACAACACTAGTCTAAACGCAAAACCAAACACTATCTAAATTAGGGAATGAGTGAATTAAAATTCTATAATCTTAAAATTTAAATCGTTTGAATATATATTTGATTGAGGACTTTGGTTTATTGTGAGGTCTTGGAAAATTATTTAGGCAGGTATTATTATTAGCGTTCGTTCCTCTCTCTTGATTGGGTTGTCATGTTATTTGTGTCAGCCAAGAAGAAAAGGTGGGCCACGGCCCAGTAAGTTTTAATATCAATGTTAAATATATCAAAGTTTTCATGTAAAAATATATATATTTTTTATTACTAAACAAGTTTATATTGATCCATCCTTATGCATACATAAGTACTATATATAATAATTCAAAATTTTAAATTGTAATAAAATTATAACATGGAGTTTAATTGAACTTGTAATCCATCTTATTTACTCATTTAATTTCTACTTACTTACTTTGGATTGCATAGAAACAATATATGCACACTAGAAATTGATATTTGGTGTTATCAATTTTCTATTTTATAATTCATTGAGACAAGTTGATAAACCATGAATAAATTGTTGGAATGTTGATCTGCTAGACTAAAAGACAACCAATCTATTTTTGTGAGTTATAAATTTATTTAAATTAAAAATTATATATTCATCTATTTAGAAACATGCACGACTGATATTTATTTCCTTGTAATCTATGTAAGTTATATTAATAAAGACTAATGTTTAAATTATAAACAATAAAATATTGAGTTATATTGTTTTTAAACTTGTATATTTACTATGTAGATACTTATCTACTTATCAACATGTCTAGATTTAACTTATATATTTGTATTGATACGTGTAATTAAAATATTTTAAATAAATAAATTTATTGTGGTATCACATAGTTACATTACAATACTTTTGAAATTTTGTATTGTCGGTTTGTGTTTGAAAATTTTATTCGTCACCTTGAAAGAAAATTCTTGGCTACGTGCAACTGTGTGTCAGCTTTGTCTTGTTCGAATTTGATGAATCTGATACTTGAAAACCCATTTGGTTTTGTAGCAAATATATACTCGTCGTTTTTGAAAACTCATTTGACTTTCAAAAATTTAATTTCTATATGAAAGCATTGATAAAAGATTTATTTAAAGTATGAATTTGGGATAAAATCTTTTGACTATTTGCTAGAAGTTTCAAAATGGAAATGAGAGATTAAGAAAAACTGATGTGACGCTGAGGTGTCCAAAATGTGAGTTTGGAAGTGATGGGTTCACGGTATACCCACCACCCACCCTTAAGGGGGCCGTTGTATAGGATCCTTTTACAGGTCAATTCTAAGATAATATACTCGTAACTACACTTTATTTCTTAATTTCAAATGGTTTTATTTACCTTTTGTTGGATAAAGGCGCTTAGCGGCTTAATCATCACTTTCCGGTTTTTTCAATCATATTTGTATTGACGACAGCGGAAGCAACATCGCTCGATGAATAAGAACACAATAGATCACTCTCTAAAATACTTTCTTATTCAACGGCAAGCAGACATACATACATATATATATAAACAATGAAGAAGACACATTTGAAGAAATACAACGCTTCACATATGGCTGTACGTTGGGGTGGAATTAACTGCCCTAACCACCCTCCTTACTTGACAAATTAACACCCTACACTTATAGTAAATTACCAACAACACCCTATAGTTTAGGTTTACTTTCAACATTTTGCTGCTTTTAGTAACTAAATTATTTTCAAAGATGTAACGGTTAGATGTGGCGAACATTTCATAATCTTCTCAGGTACATAATGAATTATGGGTGATATGTAAGTGCGAGGTTACGGGTTCGACTACCGTCGGAGACAGGTTTGAATTAGGTGGTGGTGAAAGTAAGGGGCTGTTTGATTACATATTCCATTAAGTGCTGTCTGGATTTAGAGAGCTCTCTGAATTAAGTAATGCTGACTAGAGAAATAACTGAATAGATAATTACTGTTTGATTGTTTCGTTTACTAAACTGTCTGAATGAATAAAATGACAAATTTAACCTTCTGTCTGCATTAAAAAATCTGTTTGTTTTTCCAATCAAAATTATGGTCTGAATGATGGTTTTAAATTAATAAAAATAATTAATTTAATAATATACATCAATGTAAAACTATCAACTATCCATATATAAATCATGTAAGACTATGTTTGACAAAATTCTTAATTGGAGCAATGGACATAATCCTTTTTCCTAAAGCCATAAAACTCCATAGACCATAGTTATTGGAGCAGTGGACAAAATTCTTAATGGAACACTGGAACCAAACTATACATGAAACTCCACATTGCAATTGGAGGATCAATTATCAGATCCACATCGAAGCAGCCCAAGCCGCAGATCATTTGTCATCTTCTTGTAGGTTGAACAAAATTTTGTTCAAGAGAAAAAAAACAACCCTAAAGCAGACAGACCTCGTCGGCATGAAGCAGGGCGCCGGAGAGAGGTGAATCGGCAGCGGCAGCTGCAACGGCGTCGGCGGGACTGCACACGGAACGATGGAGACCCACGGCGTGGCAACACACAGCAGCGCCGACGTGACTGCACACACCGAAAGTGGTGTCGGAGATGGACCTTGTGGAGCGATGGAGAGATGAAGACCCACGCCGTCGGAGATGGAGTTTGCTTTGCCTGAGCGATGGAGAAGATGGATGGCAAAGTAGACGGAGGAGATCGATGAGCAAAGTAGATGGACCGATGGAAGAGATGGATGGCAGCGTGTTTCCTTTTTTTATTTTTGGGAAAGAGGGTAATAATGGAAAAATAACCGGACTGAACGGGGAACACATAGGGTTCCTTGGCTTATTAAATGGGCTGACCGAGTTTGAGTCTTATTTAAATAAGTTATTATCAAACGAAACTTATTTTAAATGGGCTGACCGGAATTTTTTGATTAAGCCCAATAAGTTGTAATCAAACAGCCCCTAAGTCTGAAAGTTCCCAATTGAGATAAATGAGTAGTTTAAGATTAGGAGTTTGTTAGTTTGACGTTAAAAAATAAATGATGAATTGATATTTGATCAAGCCCATCCTTCTGTTGTTAATGAAGTTGGGTTGCTTTTAAATTTGATAGAAAATGATATAAAGGCGTTCAAGTTAATTTTTTTGTTTTGGTTTCGTGAAATTTGAATATTAGAATCCGGTTATAATTAATAAACCGGGTTTTTTTAAACTGAAAAACCAGGTTCTAATGTCCAAATTTCACTAAACCAAAAAGAAAAAAATTAACTTGAGAACTTTTATGAAAAGAAAAATAACATGAAGGGACGAAAACGCAAAAAACGTAAAAACATATTGTTTTTTTTTCATAATAAACACTAAAAAAACAACACTACTTAAATTTGTATAAAAAAGTATACTACTTAAATCAAAATGCTTACAAAAATATATAGCTATATAAATAATTATCACATAGATTAAACAATATATACTCTTATTTATAAAACATTATAAATGTCTACAAATCAAATACAAAGATATGACCCTATGAAACAAATCACACCAAACAGCCAGTAATCATTCTCTCTTTTAACTCAGTAAATTTCTAAATATATATATATTAGTAAGGTACCCAAACAACATGATCTTCTGGTAGGAAATGGCAAACCGGAGTGGTACCCGGTTTCACTTTTAGAACCCTAAACGCCAGATGTTTAGGGTTCCATTTTGCAGTGTCTGTATGACACACTGCAATCGCTTTAGCTTTTGTACCATCTTCACCGCCCACCAAAGACACCGCGTATACTTCGGTGGTCGTGGTTTTGTGGCAATAGAAAACCGCATACGGGTAGTTTTGTTTGTGGCAAACCACGGCTTTCTTAGCGGCCAGTTTCTTCGCTCCTTCGACGGTGTACTTTTGTACCGGACTAACTTTTCTAGCTTTTACCTCTGTCGAAATCGCCTTAACTTTTTTACCCAATTCAGAAGTACTGAAATCGACCATCGCCTCTAACGAAGTCGCGCAATACTTCTTCTCACCTTCCATGGCCTTATCCTCGCATTCCCTGATCGTTTTCTTCATCGATTCAGATTCTATCGAGTTAGGTTCGATGGAGAATTTGGTGTATAGTTCAGGGAGGTTCTTTGATGAAAAGGGTATCGTGTCAGCAACTTTTCGGGGTAAGAAATTAGTCGATGATGACGGATCGCTTGTTGTTGTGAAACGTAAGTTCATAGCGTTGCCTTGATGCAGATCGTTTTCGAGGAAGAAAAGCGCGACGTTTGGATTGTCCTTGAGCTGGTCGTCGTTAGCGGCATACTTGTAGATAAACGGCGACACGTCAACCTTAACAGGCTTTTTATTATGACAACGAACGACGACGCCTCCGTTGCCAACGCTCACCTTATCGCACTTCCCTTTTCGCTTGGGGTCGTGGGTATGAACCGATACGCCACCAACATGAACATCGGTGCTCTTATCTTCCGTTCATCCGGGAAGAGGCCGGATAATTAATACATATCGAAAAACATATAACTAATCGTTAGTATAAAATCAAATTTTGGAAAATTAAGGTTGCGTCGTCTAGTTAACGAAAACTAGTTGTTTTTCAATTTCAGTTTTCAAGTTACAGTTTTTAGAAAAAAAAAAAAACAAGGGTTTACATAAAAAATGAAAACTTGTTTTGATGATAAAGTTTTAGTTTTAAAAAAAATAAGATGGGTGATTATAAAATAAGAAAAATAAGAAAGGTGATAGAAAAGTATGAGAGAGAAACAAATTATTATAAATAAATATAGGATAGATAATAGAAAAGTAAGAGAGTGAATATGAAAATTGGTATTTTAAATAGTGAAATGAATATGAAATTGTTGTTGATTAGTAAACAAGTTTTCATTTTTTTTTAAAAAAATTGAAATGGAAATTTTGGAAAATTTTCGGTAACTAGACGCACCCTAGTTAGCTAGATTATAACAAATTATTAATTAATCAAATGAAAATAATATATAATTAGAAATTAAACTAACCAAAATACAGAAGATCAGTGAATGGTTTGGGCATGGGAGTGTTTGGCAACACAGATTTCCAGTATGTTTCTGGAGCCACATCTGCATGTGCATGGCTCACAACCATTGCCAACTGAACGTACAAAAGGTAATGCATAAAGTACAAGTATGATTAGCTAGCACGTTTATGAATTAATTAAAGCAAGTAATTAATTAAAAAAGATAATATAATACTCACAGAAAGAAAGGAAAGGAAGTGAAGGAACTCCATTGATGAAAAGTTGAAGCAGAAACAAACAATTCATGTGGTTTTTCTTTGAGGAACAAATTGATGAATTTATAGAATGGGCCAGTAATTAATTTGGACTCAAAAGTCAAAACTTAAATTTAAAAAAAAAATTGATATTGAAAACTCTAGACTGATAGTGATGGATTGATCTAGAAATTTTTTGTAAATCGATATATAGATCACTTTGTAAAAATATGAAAATAATATATGTCAATTATGTATATCAAGTAAATTATACGGTAATTATCTAATATATTATATATCACCGATAAATGTGACAACTGGATCCGTCCCTGATCGATACACACACTAATTAATTATGATTAGTTATCGCTTTTAGCAGGAGGTTTCATCGGTTGTAGCTCATAAAAATATACAGTAAAAGTAGATTATAAAATATAAGGTTGATATTGAAAACATCTTATAAACTTTTCTTATTTTCGTGATTAAGTATTTAAACTTTTTTTCTTATTGTTTAATTAAGTCACTACATTATTATTGTTTTATTTAAAAGTATACATCTGACATGTTTGATCCGTTACCAAACAAGTAACCTTAAATTTTTTTTTTTCTGATTAATATTTGAATAAATATATTAACGTTTAATATTGAGATTTTAAACGAACACATTTATTTTATAAAAAGCTCAGACTATTTTTGAAAATCATTTAAACCGTCTCTACCAAATAACACTTTTGTTTCAACATAATATTATCTTTTAAAAAAACAAAAGTTTATTTTGAGAAATGGGGTATGAAATAGTAAATGCATACATAAACATGCCAGAAAGAGAATACGATGTTCATGTTGATTATTTTTTTAAATTAAGAAAATGACAAGTTCCTATTAATACAATTATTCGTTAAAAAAACCTTGAAATATATGTTTGATTATAGTAACCGTCCATTAATTATATGTGTGTTTGTTTGATTTTTTGAACGGCAAACTAAATTAGGGCCTGTTTGATTACATTTTCCATTAAGTGCCGTCTGGACTTTGAGAGCTGTCTGGATTAAGTAATGCTAACTAGAGAAATTTTATTAGAAAAGATAAAAGGGGTAATATTGGAAAATAAATGGTCCGGATGAGGAACACATAAAGTCTCTTGGCTTATTAATTGGGCTGATCGAATTTGAGTTCTGATTTAATAAGTCATTATCAAACAAAACTTATTTCAAATGGACTGACCAGATTTTTTAGATTAAGCCTAATAAGTTGTTATCAAACAGCCCCTTAATCCTACTCCTAATCTATCCCTTTGCCTCAATAGAGGACTTTAGAACTTACTTTCACCACCTAAATCCAAACTTGCATACGACGAGAATCGAACCCGCAACCTCACACTTGCATATCACCACTGCACTCTTACCAAATGAGCTAAACCTGATTGGTATGTGTGTTTGCTTGCTTATTCTTCATCACAATAATTAATAAATTCCTACAAGCATGTTAATTATAGAAGGCTTAGTTGGACAAATTAGTACTCGTTTCTTTTAATTTTCCATGACGATCCATGCCATATATTTCTGTTATGGAATGAATAGTTACAACTCATTTGAAATTTTTTGAACAAAAGCTACGAGTAGGGACGGTGGAAATTTAAAGAAAATGGGTAACAGAGAATGAGAAATAAACACTAAATAAATACCAATTTGAACAATTTTATTATTATTATTTTTTTTTTCAAATGGGTTTTCTAGAAAACAAAGGTGATTTTGGTTTTTCATAAAAATTTCTAACATTACGTAACTCATACATTTTGTCAACCTTAAACACTATTTCATATCTCAACTCATAAAGCTAATATATACTATTATTTAAATTTCAATTCATTCAAATTTCATTCTCAAGACAAAACAGAGCCTTTGGGGGGGGGGGGGGGTGCTTGGTAGTTGGTTCGCAAATGTTTTTTAATAGGATTTGCATTCTGTCAAAAGATTTGCGTGTATATCATTTTTTATTTATCAGAATTTTGTTAAAGAATATGCATTATCTTTCAAGAAAAATTTGCTAGTCTAAATATTTCAAGGTAACTGAGATTTAAAATCCTAAGGAAAGCTGAGTTTTAAATAACAAAGAATGAAGTGATTTAAAGGATGAGAGCCTTTCAAATCATACTGCTCACACTCCTAGATCTTCCGGCACCTCCTACTCCATAGTGTGAATAACATCGATAGGATGGTTAGCAATGGCCTTTGACCTAACGATATTAAGGTAACATTTCAAGCAAAAGATTGCGAGTGCAAGTAAATTGAGGCATTCAAATAAGTTATTTTTTAGCAGTATTAGTGTGGTGTCGTTCAAAAATAATATCCAAAGGATATGATGGTTAAGTAATAGAACCGTAAGGACCTACAACATTCAAATAAGCTGTTTTTTTTAACAGTATTGTGTAGATGATTTGAGAACTTTTTGTGTCTTCTAGTCAATAAATCTGATTTACATTAGATTTATGTTGTAATTAAAAAAAACAGATTTTAGTTATGAGTGTATGCCAATGGCTTGGCAAGCCTAACAAGCTAGAACCTCGAATTCAATAAGGCTTGCGAAGCTAATAAGCTAACGTTATGGGTTTGGTTAATTTGTTGTAAACAGGGGGGACCCACGGCTCTGGTATAGGGGTCAGCCGACCCCGATAAATTTTTGAATTTGCGGCTTATGTACATAGCTAAAAAAAATTTGACCCCCATGATTTTTAAAGTTCGACCCCTCAGACTGCCTCGCACGAGCCCTGATTTTCGAAGCTGCATTCGTGTCCGCAGGTGCTGGCGTACACGAGTTCAGTGGATTTTAATCTTCGGGGTCCAAGATTTGCACCCCACTGCGCGCGGGTAGTCATTGGAGTAAAACTACAAACAATCTTGTCATGGCTTTAAACACTCCTCCTTATAAACCCACTTTGGTTTCCATCTTCCTTCCTATGTGGGACTCAAGTTCTCCACTAGAAGGAGTTTCATTCATTCCAAACATCAATCTTTGAGCATCGATATCTCATTCATCTTAACTCCGTTTTGGACGTTCTTTATATCGTTGGAATTCTCTCTTTAAGGAGAATACAAACTCACAAAATATTAATTATATATTTCACAATTATATATAATTATATTTGGTCCAAACACATGGAAAATACATTTTTTTTCTTTGAAAAATTTACACTTTTTTCCAACACTTACACTATCGTAGCTATTAAATTCCGACCCCCATAAAAAAAATTTCTGGGTCCGCCACTGGTTGTAAAGTTTATGTTTCTGTTGGGACTAGGAGTTTAGGACATGAAAAGGATACTTGAATTGTAAGGAAAAAAATATAAGTCTTAATTAAGAATTAACTTACTAAGTATGCAAATTATGTGTAAAAACTAGGTTTTCAATCACACATCATAGATTTAAAGTCAACAAAATAGAAGCTTCTATCAAAACACCATTAACTTGCAACTCGACCAAGTAACTATGAGAGAATTGAATGGTTAAAGAAGCATCGGGACTGGTTCAATCATTTTTAGGGTCCGGGCAAAAACATAAAATGGGCCCAATATATGTATATTCAAAATAAGCAAAATTCAAGTAAAAATGATAAATTAACAACAAAAAACTTTTAATTATATAATGTTATAACTAAAACCTTTACGAGTCAATAGCCTTGTTTAATCGTTGACTTAAATATATAATAGATATTTTTTTAGAATGGGCCCTGAGCGGTTGCCCGTATTGACCTTGCTCAGGTTCTGCCCTGAAAAGCATTTTAAGGATTGTGTTTTATTGGTAGTTATCTAATTATTACATTTTGAGAACGCAAATAAGTAAAACTGAGTGTGCCAAATCAATGGAGATACTCGCACTTTAGAAAAGAAACCAACAATACTACTATTTTCCTACAACGTTAAAAAGTGAGTTTTCTAAATGTTATTCCAAACATCCATTATATATGTATCGTCTTAAACATAGTGACACGTATAATTACGATTTATATCAATGAATCATGTACATACAAGTCACGATATACGTACGTGTATACTGGAAACATTGTTGCTAAAACGTGAGGGAAAGAAGAAAGGTGAGTGATTGAAGATGAAAATGAAAGGAGATATGAACATTTACATGAAAGGGAAGACTTTTGCCTCCTAAAATAGATAAACAAATGCTTAATTTAATTATGGTTGTTGAGAGTTCATATCTTAGTTATGTTAATTACTTTGACACTTTAAGTCTCTTTTCTTTTTTAAATTTAAAATTGAAAAGTATCTCTCTATTTTACGAGAAAGAAGAGAACCGAAAAGGAAAGAATATTTACGTTTTTTTAATTAATGTGTTTTAAAAGAGAAATACATATTTTTTTAAATTAATGTGTTTCAAATGACTTTTATATTTTAATCGTTTTGTTAAATACATTTAATGTAACTTTTGAGAATTATAACCAAATAGTTTACTATAACTTTGTATTTAAAAAGAATTCGTATTTAATAAAAGTATATTTCAACATTTTAATTTGCTTTTAAGCATATAACAGGTAACTGTGGACCGACTTGTGGGTAATCGCCTTTAAACGGTTAACCGAAACTGAAAACACAGTTCACATTTAGACTACAAATCAAATCAAACTGATCCATGCACACCCCTATAGAAACCTATTCTAAAATAATTTTTTTTGAACAACAGTACTGCCTTAAGTACCGCATAACTACACTTAGAAATTTTTTTAAATGTAAACTTTCTCAATTTCACAACTTATTGAGAGATTCTTGCTGATAAATTGAGAAAAATACTTGTTTGAAAAGTCTTGATAATTTGTTCATGAAATTTAGGCATGATCTGAACTCATGTTTATATAGACGAATGTGCCCTATGTTTTTAATCATATTTGTGATATTGTTGCGTTTTCACTTGTTGAGCAGAAAATATTAAATGAAAAGTTGGTTTATTATTTGTTTCTTTATGCTTTT
This sequence comes from Centrapalus pauciflorus, assembly GCA_020465985.1. NCBI lineage: Eukaryota > Viridiplantae > Streptophyta > Magnoliopsida > Asterales > Asteraceae > Centrapalus > Centrapalus pauciflorus. Next base: position 229,976 of record JAANYP010004045.1, read on the forward strand.
TTGATTTTAATAATAATAATGATATTATTACCATATCAATATTTATTTTTTAAAATTTAGTGTTAACATAATTTTATTTAGTTTTTAAAATTATTTGATTTTACGAATCTAAATTATCAAACCGATAATCCAGTTTTATAATGGTTTGTTCACAATAATTATTAAAAATATAATTTTGAGAAGGAAAATGTTAAAATTATAAATATATTACACGTGGTATTGAGATGGTTTGTCAAGTGGCAACCTAGTTATATATTTTTTTGAACGACAAACTATTCTACTCATAGTCTGAAACTACTCCTTTACCCCTAAGACTTAGTTTTTCCACCTAAATTTTAAATTGCCTCCGACGAGAGTCGAATCCATGAACTCTCACTTACATAACAAGCCTTTTACTGAATGGCTAAACCCCATTGGTGTGCAACCTAGTTTTATGTAACATCCCATTTTTGGGATATGTACGTGTAATTATTTCATTGGATTAATTGTTTAATTTGAGACCCGAGGTATAAATTTGTATTTTGGGGTATCGGGATCAGATTTTTGGGTATCGGACCGAGTTAAACCCAAAACGTATATATTGTTGGCCCCTTTGTTCTTCAATTCATTTCCAAAAGCCATAGCTAAAGTGTGAGTGTGTGTATTGTGAATTCAGCAACCATAATCAGAGATTTAGAGACTGAATATTGGAGCTTCAAGCTGTTGGATTCAACCTCAACTTCTTCCTTTGAAATTGGGACCATATTTGAGGTAAATTTGAGCTTAATTTTGCGGATTAATTATTGTTGATTATGGATAAGTAGTCGAATTGAGTTTAGATATGTTTCTGAGTAAATTCGAGCTTGTAATCGTGGTTAAATTTGAGTAGAAATGAGTTTGGGGATTGAATCCCCTGGCTGTGAAAAACAGAGCAGAGCTGCTGCTGTTCGTCCGTGAGCGCGGCTGCGATGTTATTGAGTGATCGCAGGCGGTTTAGCCTGAGCGCGGCCGCGACCGCGATGGTCAGGGCGGCCGCGATGCGATTGGGGTTTCGGGTCGGGTTTTTGGGTTCTGTAAGTCGTGTGTCCGGGTCTTTGGGGTCTTGTGAGTTGTTGGGAATTGTGTATAGGGTTGTTGGGTCGAGATTGTGATATTGTGATTTCAGAGTTTCGGGTTAATAGGGTCGGGAAAGGGCAGGAAACCGAGACCGAGTAGTATAGCTAGCTGGGCAGGTGAGTTTGCATGTTTTTCTTGAGATACTTGTACGATTATCTATTTATACTTGCATGATATTTTACTGAGCTTTTTACGAGATATCATGAGTTTTCTTACGAGCTTTTATTGAGATATTATCATGCATGTATTACTGTGCTTTATTGAGAACTATGTTTTATAATATGAGATTTGAGACACTTGAGCTGTTGAGATACTAAACCGTACGGCTGGGCAGGGGTTGGGTTGCTCCCAATTCCCTTTTGAGTCCTGACGATTGCTTTGTGCGGTCTAGGGATTTGGGTACGTGGATTTATCCACACGAGTTGAGTGCCTATTGAGCTACTTTGTGGGATCTCATATACTTGTTCAGTAGAGAACGCTGAACGTTTTATTATCGAGTTATTATTTATTGAGTTTTATAATCGTGCATTAACCCTTGCATTCTCACCAGCTTTAGCTGACCTGTGTGTGTTGTCGTGTGTATCTCAGGTGACCGAAGCGTTAGTAGGCCTGCTGGACCGAAGTAGGTTTGCTGTTATTGGTGCTCGAGCAGTTGTTAGCTACCCTGTGTAGAAGTAGTTATATTTTGTGGAATGTTTGTATATACTTCGGATAGGTTATGTTATGTTCAGGGATTCTGTGACTGTTGTTGTATAATTAAAGTTTTAAAACTATTGGGTTTTCACGTATGCGCTTTGGGAATAGTGTAGGGATTATTATATGACATTTATTTAATCTTTATTAGAATAAGATATATTGATAGATTTTTAGTTTTTCTTTCTTTGAGAAATAAATTTGGTATATTACTATTTCAAATTTATTGACATGTTTGCTTATATCATATATTCATTTTCCAACTCATGTATTACAGGAATATTTTCTTAATAAAAACTATATGAACCCCAAAATTAAAAATAAAAGATATTGATTTTGTATTTTTGTATATAAACAATAGAAGTTCAATTTTAACATTTTATACATTCAAAATTTTAAAACATCAAATTTGATTAATTGATAATAATTATCATAAATCATATATAGATATAGATTTAATTTGAATATAGATTAGTGTATAAATTGACAAATATAAAAAAGATAATGATAACAACTTATATTATTAGATAATGATAAACTATGAATAAAGTTACTAATATTTATAAAATTTAAAAATAACAAATTGTATTTATTGTTTATTTATTTTAAAAATAATAAATTGTGTTCATCTTTTCTGGTGTAATATAAAGGTGATACATGATATGTATGTGTTCTTCTTTATTATATATAAATAGATAAGTTGATATTGAAAAAACATCAACAACTTTTTTTGTTTTCATTATTAAGTTTCTAAAATTTTCTTTAGAGTAAATTACATAAATGGTCTCTGTGGTTTATAGCAAATTACAGGTTTCGTCCCTAACTTTTAAAAATTACACTCATGGTCCATAATTTAAAACTTTGTCACGCTTTTAATCCCTAAACAATTTAATTTTTTAAAAATACCAATTTTGTCCTTACAATAAATTTCACATATGGTCCCTAATTCATTAATTTAGTTTTTGATTTACTATTTGTATTTTTATAATATCATTCTTTTTTATGGAAATATTTATTTCGTTTATCAATTTTTGTTTCATAATTTTTTTTTATCTATCTATATATTTAATTAATTTATCCTTCTTTTTTTCATATACTAATTTTTAAATGTTATTCATATTGTTTTTGAAATTTTATACATGTAGAATATGTACGTTTATTAATAAATTTTAAAAATGTTCCCTTCTTATTTCATAAATATTTATTAGTAAACATTATAAATTCTACATATGAAATGATGTTAGTATAAATATATTTTTTCAATAATATTTAAAAAGCTTGTAATTTGTTAGCATTCTAATTTTTTATAAGCATTTCGTATCATTTTTTTTCTAATGTTTCAATAGAATAAAACATATGATCATTAATAAATATAAATTCTACTTTACTTTTTTTCTCTTTCTTTTTTATTTTTATTTCATAAACAAAAAAATATAAGAAACCTTTTAAATTATTTATAAAAAACCTTTGATGATTTTAAATAAGAATTTAATATATATTTAATGTCATAAAATAATGTTTTGTTTTTTAATATTAAAATAGTATTTTATTTTTTAATTTTAAAATAGTGTTTTTTAAAAAAAAAATTATTTAAAACTATCAGTAGATTTTTTTAAATGATTTAAAAGAATCTTACATTTTGTTGTTTGTGAAATAAAAATAAAAAATAGAAAAAAACTAAAACAATGATCCATAATTAATACTCCAAAATTGAACTAGTATTTTATACTCTTCAAACATTAGAAAAAAAATGATATGTTACACCCATAAAAATTTTAAAAATGCTAAAAGGATTACAATCTTGTTAAGTTTATTAGGAATAATACAACTTTACTTAAACTATTTCATATGTGAAATACACAATATTCTACCAATAAAAGTATATAAATTAAGAATAAATGATTTTTATAATTTATAAATGATTGTATATATTTACATGTTTAAAATTTCAAAAACACCTTTAATATCATTTAAAAATTAATATATGAAGATAAGAATGATAAATTAATTAAATATATAAATAGATAGGAAAATATTTTATAAAACAAAAATTAATAAATAAATAAATAAATTTATTCATAACGAATAAATGTAGAAATAAATAAATATATATTTAAAATTAATAGTTGTGAAACTTATTAATATATCGGTAAAGTACTTATTAATTAAACATTTATGAATATCCAAATAATTAAATGTAAAGTAAAAACTTAATTAATTCATTAAGGACCATAAGTGAAATTAGTTTCTAAGGGCAAAATTGGTATTTTTAAAAAATTGAGTTGCTTAGGGACTGAAAACGTAACAAGGTTTCAAAATATGGACTACCAGTGTAATTTTTAAAAGTTAGGGACGAAACCTGTAATTTGCTATAAACCACAGGGACCATTTATGTAATTTACTCTTTTCTTTATTATTTTGGGATTTGAACACGAAAATGAAGAAAATTAATTATATTTTTTTAATATTAATCCCTATACGTATTTTGAAACAATTATTATTATTTCATTTGTCAAAATCATAATTTTCCGTATCCTTATTTGATTTCCAGACAAAACATTGCACTTACAGGTTACAACATCGTCATAAGTCCAATGGGCCTACAACTTTTCTTCAACAAGACAACCCAAAAGTTCATTGGGCTATTAAACCACTAAGAGGAACCCTAATTGAATCGTATAAGAACCCTAGACATCATCAAATGTTCCCTATTTCTTATTCGTGAGATCTACTAGGGTTTTGTTTTTCTCGATTGCGAGACATGGTAAGCCTTTCGTTCGTTTCTTTATGTATCTTTTGATTTCAAAATTTAAATTGATTGATATTCAGTAGTACTGATGATTGTTTTCTAATTACTAATTGAAGGGTAAGGGAACCGGGAGCTTCGGAAAGAGGAGGAACAAGACACACACACTGTGTGTGAGGTGCGGCCGCCGCAGCTTTCACTTGCAGAAGAGTCGTTGCTCAGCCTGTGCCTATCCTGCTGCTCGCGTCAGGAAATGTAAGTGTCCTTGAATATTTATTTCATATGGTTCATTAGTTTGGTTTTGTTAGGTTAATCTGAAGTTTTTGTTTAATTTTCTTTAAGAATGCGTACAGTGATCACTGATCAGTATTAGGATTGACTGGACTGCTGAATTGTTAAAAAAAAATTCCTTTTATTGTTAAAATCAAGGAACAATTCGGTTGTGGGTTTGATTTGTTGCTTGGTTGGATTTACATGGTTTTTGATTTTGGGATACATAGAAACATCACTTTTTTTTGACAGATTCTGAAATTTGGTTCGTTCGTGTTGATTGATGTCATTTCTAGTTGATGGTAACCAAAGTCTATATGATTTATTGTTTTCTTTGTATGTGATTGATTAGAGGAATCAACCTCATTGCTTGCATTGGTTGGACTTTATTTATGTACGTAGACCTTGGTTTTAAGCACTTCATAAATGTCAAGCTGGAAAACTTAACACTTTTATTGTTAATTAACCCAAATTAACTGTAGTTATATCAAAAGAAACACATCATTTTTGTTTTTCTATCATTGAACTAGGGAACCACACCATGCTAATTGAAATTTTTACATCAGGAATAGTTTTTATTTGTGATTTGTACATCTGTAGGTTAGGATAATATCGTCAGTGCACCATATAAAATTACAACTTAAACTAATGATTTTTATAAAAGGATTTAACACTTAAAAACCCAAGGTGATATACATACACATTTCACCAAATAAGAATTCATTAACCATCAACCCTGAAATTTTCTAATTGGTCAAATAGTTTCTCGGTGCGTGCACTATGATGGAAGTCATCATGTAAAGTAGGTATATGAATTTTAGCATTACTACAGTCTACATTGAGAACATGTGTAAATTATGTGATAGAGGGTATGAGAAGTACAATCAACTTGTGGGACGTAGAGCATAACTGTCAGATTAATTTTGGGTCAATGAAAAACGTTGTCTTGGATAGTTACATGAAACGATTGACCAAGTAAGCAATGGCAAACTAAAAATAAGCCAAGCTAGATGCATTTGTCTTGGAATTATTAGTGGTGTTTGTGATGTCGACTTGGAATAAGTTTGTATTGGTACTACAGGTATTTGGAAAATTTTAGAACATTGTTTGTTTCAATGTGTACTAATTCTTAACTTCTCTTGGCACTAAGATGCACTATCTTTGATTTGATGCAATTCTATTTTAACAGTTTGTAACAATAAAATAATAATGTCAATCACTATGATCTATAAATAAATGTCTTTACCTACATATGTCTTATTGGGTTCAGATAACTGGAGTGTCAAGGCAATTAGAAGGAAGACTACAGGAACTGGTCGGATGAGGTACCTTCGTAATGTTCCCCGCAGGTTCAAGAGCAACTTTAGAGAAGGTAAAGCCACTGTGCTAATTTCAGAGCGACCATGTTATAAAGATCTGTAGTTTGCTTCGGATGTGTCTTTTTGGTTTTTGAACTTGTTTTGTCGTTGTCTTTGAAAAAACAGGAACTCAAGCAACCCCAAGGAGCAAAGGAGCTGTTGCCAGTGCTTAGGTTCGAAGGAAGATTTTGATGTATTTTAGTATTGCTGTTCAAAAAAAAAGCGTTGGATTTTTGTTTGTTTGCTTAAGAGAAGTGGATTGTTTGATGGTTTATTTTTGATATGGATGGGAGAGAAAGCAGATACTTTCTATTTGATTCTTGCCCCGTTAACAAGCAATTTTCATCTTAATTTGTTGGTTTTTTTTTTGAAGTCTTCAGTATTTGAAATACATCACAAGAATATTTGATACCGCTTTTTGAATTCAATACAAATGAAACTGTTACAAGAATTTAATACAAATGAAAAAAGCATAGGGTTTACATTTATAAAAAAATTATAAAAACATGTTGGTTTTTTTAATAGAAGCATGTTATGCGAACTACAATTAAAATTTAAAAGAAATAAACAAACTCTGGTCTGAAAATGTAGATTGTAATGCAAACTTTTAAACACAATTTTGTTTAGATTCATCATATATTCATATATTGTATGCTCTGACTAAGTTCTCTGTATTAGAACTTTGTCTAATCAAACATGGATACTCTTGAAAAACACTTCTCAGCAAACTTTTGCTTAATAGTACGGCAGTTCTCATCTTCTCTGAAACTTACCTGTGTAATAGGAAATCAAAATCCATTTTCTCAAATCCTTGAGTGATCTTATTCAAGGTGCTAAAAGTTCAAATCAGTTTGTGGCATGTTAAAGAAGTTCTTGATAAAGAGATCATTTTCACCTTGAAGAGGATTGTTTTAAATACCAACTGTTTGGGAGATTAAAATGTAATCATTTGATCTAGAATATGAAAATTTTTGCATTCATGAAGAGCAGGTGTGTTGGGGACTTACAAGATACTCATTTATGATTTGATAGAACCCATTTCCAAGCATTTAATGTAGAAAACTAAAAACACAATCTTGTTTAGATTCAACATCCTTAAAAAAGATTTACACGGAGCGAGCAAAAGTAGAACTTTGCTATAGCGATCGTGGGGTGTGGGATTTGCAGACTATGAAGCCAACGGAGGAGCAACTTCAACTGATCGTCTGTAGTAGCTTGTATCGTATGCATTGGTTAATTTCAGATTTAGCACCTCAAGTATAGTTATCAATGAATGACTTCCAACTTTAATTTAATATTGTCAACCACCCTTGCAGCATCTAAACCTGCATAAAGACAGACTACATTAGATGGATTTTGGTGCAGGGTTTTTAACCATCCTAAAACTAAGTTGATCATCCGTAGTAGCGCTTGAATCGTATGCATTGCGTATTGTATGCCACATGCTACTACATTCAAGAGACTCTTTTTTAGTTTTTTTTGAACATGTATCCCATTAATGACAAATGAACACACTTGATTGAACCCAAAATGACAGCCTTTATCAAATTATCAGTCGATAAGGGAAAGCCCATGCCCCCAATCGGCAACGTAAATAAATTGGGTGAAAATAACTATCACAGGATAGGACCAAAAAAATTTGTTCTTGAGGAATTAGCATAATTAAGCAACTAATATTACAAGTACAAGGCAAAATATAGAGAGTGAAATCCTGTTACAAAAACTTGATCATCTGTAAAATCTTTTTGCATTAGACAAAAGACCAGACATACCCAAATGGGAGATTTCCGGCAACCTAATGCTTGAGCCAGTAGTTCCGAAGCTGAGACATATGCAAAAGTATCTCATCTCGACCTTGATTGGTAACACTGCTAGTCATAATCCAAGGTGGCACTGTTTGGAAATATTCCCGGATCAACTCCTGAAAGTCCTGCACATTTTCTTCTGGATGCTTTCCACCATTCTTCTTCTTTTTACGCTTGTCACATTTGGTAAATACCAACGTCATTGGGACCTTAGAAACATAGGGGGAAAATGACAAAATGTCTTGTTAGTCTTCCTTTCATAATGCCATGACCAAGGAAAAATCAATAAATAATCTATTTTTCTATTGGTTTAAATCTCAATGTATAATAAATTTAATCTGAGGAATAATCTGTGAAATCGACCAGACCACCAAAGAGGCTTCATCATAGCACAATCATGTCCCTTATCACCCAACAGAAATGAAACATCGAAAGGATTCAAAGTCAGCAATTATCTTGTCATGTAGTAAAGATGTAAAGCACCTGATTCTGACCCAGCCAGCTCGCATATTCAAGGTCCAATTTTTTGGCAGGAATGCTAGCATCAATTAGAAGAAAGACCGAGACCAGTGTTGAGCGGTTCAGAAAATAATCTTTAGTGAACTTGTCCCAATCTGTTCGGAGTTCATGTGGTGCCGAGGCATATCTGTCCAAAGCATAATCAATTTAAGCTTCAAGTCATTTAGTTTAGGCTGAAACAATAAACTTAGTCAGGTAGCTTTCAAGACGCCTTCCAGCATTTTCATTATGCCATCTTAAATTGTTTGATCAACAATGTATGGCATTATGGAAAGAGCTGTCAAGTATCATCATTGATAAGTTGAAATACACTGAAAGATGTTTATTTTTCCTCTTACATCATAGTGTATAATCTCAGTGTAAATTGAGTACAATTTATTTTAAATCTGAATTGTACCCATATCCAGGCAAATCCACCAAGTACCAACTGTCATTAATTCGAAAATGGTTGATGCATTGTGTTTTCCCTACAAAACAAAACAAAGCAAAGCATGAAAAGATGATACACACACTCATAAAGTAAAGAGGAAATTGTGTAAAAAGAGAGTAATAGCAGGTGTTATTATAACATCATTGTAAGAAAATTAACCATAACACAAAGTCAGTTTCATGGATTTAAAGGCTAGAGGGATTTATGTCTGACTACACCATGGGTTCGCCCTTGTACTATCACTAGAGTGTGTGTAACCTGTTTTAAGAACCAAAAAGCATTGTAACTACTATATGAAAAATATTCGCACCAACAGCTCTCAGCTGAACTGCACAATAAGCCACAAGGTCTTAGATTCAACTCTTCTGTATACCCAGGCAAAAGCCAAAGAACAGATTCGGTCTTACATGAAAATCATTAAACTATTTCACAACCACGTTTAGGAGGTCTCCAATTTAATGGAAGGAACTTCTTTTTGACCGCTTCTAAGTTTTCTCCTATTCATTTATTTGGTATTCGACTAGACAATCTTATCTTGTTAGCTTTTCTTTTCTTTTTTTTCTTTTTTTTTTTTTTGGCGAATGAAGGCCATCATATTATTTCTATCATTTGTTCTAATTTTAATCTGGGATGCTCATAAAATCTTTTACAAGGAGAGTCTACAACACATGTTATGATCTAAACCACAGTAAAATATCAAAAACCATATTTCGGCATGCATAAGATGTCATGTAGCGCTTCCAGCCACATTGAATCCTTAATCTCCAAGAAATATCAGAAGAGACCTAAATTCTTCATCTAAACTTACCCCTTGATGATGAACTTAGCATTGAACACCCTTTAGATCAATATCGATAACAAAAATATTATCAATATAAAATGTTAAATGATCAGTCTACTATGTCACAATGCTTAGAGCTATGAGCCTATGAACTGTGCCAAACGTCTCCAACACCTAGCCACCGCCTTGGCAAAACACGAATGGCATTTCTTATTCTAAGGCCGGAGGGAGTGGTGCCATCCTTCCCACACCGTTTTTTCCGCCACGTTAGCGCCACATCAGTTTTGCCATTGTTGCCATCAGGTGGGGAAGTAGTACCACCCTTGCCATTTTTTGTTATTTATTCCATTTTTAACATTAATATGAATAACATTAAAATTAAAAACTTAAATTCAACCTAAATTAAAATTAAAACGAAACAAACCTAAAAATTACAATTCCCATTTTCTTTAAAATTTCTCTTTCTTGCTTCATTGCGACCTCAAGTTGTCGTCCGGACAAATAGCTAACCTCTTCATAATAAAACATCATATCACATGTTTTTTCTTTCCGTTAAATTTCTTCTTGGTTAATCGCCAAATAAATTTTCAATTCTTCTCGTAAGCCTGTGATATCACTGGTAGGTGTTTCGAACCTCTCACCGTAAACGTTGGTACCCAAACTTGTCTCCGCCACTTTACCATTACTTTCTGAAACCGACCTTCCAATTGGCCGTTGTGGTGGTGGTGGCGAACGCCTCCTCGTCATCGTTGTGGTGGAAGGATACACCATCATCACAACGACCGACGGTATCAAAATAAAGGTAACCCGGCAGCGACAAGTTGGTTGACAAAATTTCCGACAAAAAATTTGAAACACTTACCAACAATATCAAGGGCTTACGAGAAGCCCTTGCTCATATTTTGTGCGCTCTCATTTTAGACAATAAATCAAACACATGGCGTGCATACCTGGCTTCTTCGACGTAAGGGCTAGCTTTTTCCTCCTAACAATAGAATTAAGCAACGAGGATTTCCCAACATTTGAGCGGCCAACAAGAGCAAACTCGGGCAATCCATCAGACGGGCAAGCCTCTGTTTCAACACTACTCTTTACAAACTCAGCTGAAATCACCTGAGCATCTCTAGCATATTTGCTCAGCACTATGTTAGAACCTTTCAAGATTCTGGGAGGGTTTTCGGTGGATAATTCAGTCTCAGGAGGTATAAAAAGCTTCTCCTGAGAAATCTGTAAGGGGGTTTCTTCTGGAAGTGAGAATTCGGGTATGATGGTGGATGTTGAAGAAAAACGAGAAGTTAGAGTTGGAGGTGAAGAAAAGATTAACAGGGTTTTAGGTTTAGGAGAAAGGAAGAATCTTGACAAGAGAGAAGAGGAGTGATGGTGAATTGGAGCAACAGCGAGGAATGCCATTCTTTGATTTTGTTGTTCCTTTGAGTTGTTTCGTCATCTATACTAAAACACTACTCAACTCAGCACAATATCTTTTTTTTTTTTTTTCTTACAAAAAACCATAGTTTATTTTAGGAAGAATTTTTATTTTTATATCCTCATTAAAACCAAAAAAAATATATTTGAGATGATTATAAAAAACAAAAATGATTAGTAACTTAGTAAGTCTCATATTTATATCTAAAAATACGATGGTAACATACAATAAAATTAAAAAAGAAAGCAAGTAAAAATGTCTAATCCATTTATCCACGTATCAATAATTTGGTATATATATATATATATATATATATATATATATATAATTATTTAGACATGTAAGTTATGTAATGGGAGTTTTTTTACCATACCTTTGTATATTAAATATTTGTTTCCCAGATAATGCTAGTTTAATTTTATTTACTAGAAGATACTAGTTTTGGTTTTAAACTTGATAAAACATGGTAGTTTCAACCTAACTTTTTTTATTCAAACTCTTTATCTAAAAATGGGCTTTTTTTTAATGTTAATGTTACCAACGAAGATGTAACTAATTGTTTTCAAAACTGAAATCTATGGATATTAGTTTCTTACTTTCTTATCTTTTTTGCATTTCATTGTTGTTTCAACTTATTTCAATTGTTGCAGGTGATTCGTTGTGGATTGATTTAAACAAAGATGGCTATGATTTTGCTACTTTTGGATGACTTTTGCACTCAACTATCTTTGTATTTAGATAATATTTTTTTTGCCCCCAATGCTATGAATTCCTAGATCCGTCACTGCTCCCCATATCTCAAGATCATTGATATGTTATGAGTTGAGTTCATAAACAAGTGTAGCCAGTCCAAACCCATCTCCAAGATCACACGTCTCTGCCATCATTGGTTCGCGGTCTTCCAAGAACATTTCATACCGACACATGTGGTACCCTAATGATGAATGGCTTCGTAAACGAATTCTGAACACCATGCTCCATCATCATCCATATATCACAAGTTATTTCTTTATTATCAAGCATGATAAGAGACTTAGCTTAGAAATGGTTAATCTTTATAGAGCAACAAACAATGTGGTAGGTCTATGTTGAAGTGTAGGATTTATAGCATCCATGGCAACCCAATAAATTAATTCATCAGTCTGCTTTGATGAAACCATAACTGATTTACTTGAAGATTGCTATATAGACTTTCCAATCTTCCTGAATTCAATGTATAAACCTCAATTTTCTAAATAACCATAGTTTGTCATCTTGAGAATCATAGGATCACTATTATATGGATAAGCCCCAAAACCTATCAAGGGCAACAATAACAATCTGGTTTTTAGTCGAAGGATTCCAAAGAACAACCTTCATCCTTTTATGCTATCTACTATTCTTGATTAACAATAACAATCTGGTTTTTAATCGAAGGTTTATAACCGTGCAAGCACAACTAACCGTTGGAGCTATCTGCTATTCTTGATTTGTGTCACGTTCATTATTATCTAGTAGAAATAATGACTCAAAAAAAAAAAAAAAAAATCCACTGATATCCAAGTGACAAACAACACCACTTACAGGTCACTAGTATCTTGTTGCACATCCAGACCCTCGAATATGAATCAAGATAATTTTGTAAAACATCATCAAAATTAGTCAGCACAGATTAAAAAAAATTGTAAAACACCATCTCCTCCAAAGTGCAACAAAAAGTACAGGACGTATAGTCGTATACATAATTGAAGAACTTGAACTTTCAACCACAAACACTCAAAATAATCGATCAGTCCATAATATCTTGGAACGCAGAAAAAGTATAACCATTTCAAAGGATGAGCTATATTTAGACATCAATGTGTATTTCTAATTACGCCCTTACTAACCTTTTTAAAGGAGATAAGCTTATGTCTTATATAGAAAATAGTTGATTTACATTAAAGACCATCCAGGGGAGCAGGTATTATTTGACCACAAAAGACAAATGTTTTTATGAAATATTAAGGTCGCGGAATCATGATCCAGATCTACGGCGTTGCACTCAATAATTCCAGACTCTACAATAAAGGAAAAAATTTCACCAAACATGAACGACATAAATCAATGAGATACTAGCTTTACAGAAACAGATATTTATAGCGATTAAAAAAGAGATTAATGAATTGGTTTAAAAGATATAAATCATGAATACTTGTTATACGATAATCAATTGAGTTCATCACGAGATCAAAAATTAAAGCTATTGTAAGGAAAGAATGAAGGACCTGAACCATCCAAACAGCGGTGGTGAAAGCAGTGATGCCCCACAACTCCGATGCTGTATAGAACTCGAATCTTTCTGGGTTCAGGTGTCAATCTGCATATCAAAGATCATAGATGTGAACTGGGAATCATTAAGGGAAAACTTACCACGTGTAATCAGATAAGTCAGCATTTCTTGAATACCAAATATCAAAAGAATGCAACATTTTCATGAATGGGTGAGACGAATTGATTATATGTGTGGATAAAAAGTTCAAAGATAGCATTCAGTAAGAACTACACAATATCATGCATTTTCTCACATTATTGATAAATTTGAAGCCATCTCCTCTGGCATGACTTTCTTGCCATCACAATATCCTCCAAAGCCATAACACCAAGAGAACTCAAGCAAAGTGGGAATCAAATGGAACCCCATCCACCTCCACCAGGAGTAAAAATCTGAAGGATTTCTCCTGCTTCCACCACGATTGTATTTTTACCTCCAAGATATACACGACGTTTATCTTTCGTAACAAGATAATTAACCCCACGGGCCCCATCTTTTCCTCCCTTGAGCCCCCTGGGAGCATGTACACGCCTCTCTGAAAGAATGCTTACAACTACCGGCCGCCTAAATTCTATCTCCCTAATAAGCCCATCACCACCTTTATGAATCCCATCACCTCCACTCTTCTCTCTTAACCCAAACCTATGCAAAAGAACAGGATATCTCTGCTCGAAAATCTCCGGATCAGTCATACGCGTATTCGTCATATGACATTGGACCCCACTTGTTCCGTCCCATTTAGGACCTGCCCCACTTCCTCCTGCAATCGTCTCATAGTAACCAAAAGTGTTGTCACCAAAAGTAAGATTGTTCATGCAACCTTGAGAACAAGCACAAGCTTGAAATGCCATAAGTACGACATCCGTTATCCTCTGTGAGGTGAGAACGTTGCCTCCCACAACGGCAGCTTTATCACTCGGAGAGAGGAACGATCCGGGGGGTATGTAGATTTTAACAGGAGCCAAGCAGCCTTGATTAAGAGGAATATCGACATCAACCAAACAACGAAGACAATATATAACCGCAGCTTTTGTTACAGCTTCTGGAGAATTCCAATTCCCGTAAACTTCAGGACTAGTCCCGGAGAAATCAAAACATGCTTCTCCTTTCTTGGAATCGATCGTGAGTTTTAAGTGTATTGACGAACCATCGTCCATGTAATCTTCTTCTTCAATTGTAAGAGACTCGGAAGACTCTGAAGAAACTTTTCCGGGGATAGATTTCAGCATTTCTCGGACTGCTTCCTCCGCATTTAGCTGAACATAGACCATGTAAGCCTGAACAGTCTCCAAACCATAGTGCTCAATAAGCTCCTTAATGAGAACAATTCCTCTCTGATTCGCAGCTACCTGGGCATGAAGATCAGACAGATTGTCTTGAAGTCTGCGTGTTCCTGGTATCTTATGAGATGACTCATCGGAACTTGGAAACTGAAGAAGCTTGGTGATTCCTTCTTCTTGAAAGATTCCTCTTTCGACTAATTTAAAAGCTTTGATAGCAGCTCCTTCCTCCCATATGGACTTCGAGAACGGCGGCATGCTTCCAGGAGTGATTCCTCCTATCTCTGCATGATGCCCTCTACTGGCAACAAAGAAAACCAACTTGCCGTTATCAAAAACAGGTGTAATAACAGTGATGTCAGGCAAATGGCTACCACCAGAACACGGATGATTCGTGACCAGTACATCTCCTTCGTTCAAATTTTGTCCCCAATATTTGAGCTGCCACTGCACTGTGCTAGACATAGCACCCAAGTGCACAGGAACATGAGGGGCATTAGCCACTAGGCCTCCGTCAGGGTCAAATAGTGCACATGAGAAGTCTAGCCTTTCTTTGATATTTGTCGATATGGAAGTTCTCTGTAATGTCCGGCCCATCTGCTCAGCTATACCCATAAACCTGTGATTGAATATAGATAGCTGCACAACATCTGCAACCTTTTCTGACACTTTCATAGTGACCGAACTGGATAAGATTTCGATTTTTATGTTTCCATATTTGGTAATTATAGCTTTACAATTAGGTTCAACTATCACGGTGCTGTTACCATTCATGATAATCGCAGGACCAGGAATAACGTGACCATATCCCAAATCCTCAAGTTTAAAGAGCGGTGTATTATGCCATCCATTTTCGAAGTACACCTTGTATTCCCCTTGAACTTTAGGGGCGTCAGATGCACTCTCGGTGGCTTTTGGTTTTAGAATATTTGTCACTCCGATACCACGGACTCTTACATCACATATCAGAATGTTTCTGTTTTCAAGTTTGAACCCATACTCCTGCTGAAATAACTTGACAAATTCAACAGCATAATCACTTCCTGACCCATCCATGCTTCTCTTTCCCTTCACCATTATAGCAGTATCAGTCCCTTCATACCTTAAATTTAAGTATGATTCGGTTGTAATGCTACTTTCTCCAAATCCTTGATCTATAAGTTTCTGTTTCACCTGCTTCAGTAAGAGAGTTTCTCTACGTGAAGCTTCTAGTACAGATTCAGGACCATAAGCTGCCGAATACGGCTCTTGTGCTTCTTCGATTACATCTGCCAATCCCATCCCATATGCACTTAGGATCCCACAAAATCTGTGTACTAATACCTCATTCATACCTAACGAACGTGCAATGGCACAAGCATGTTGTGGCCCTGCACCTCCAAAGCATGCAAGAGCATGATTCTTGGTTTCATGACCTTTCATTTCAGTCAGCTGTCGAATAGGACGACACATTGTCTCATTGGCAACATTCACGAACCCTTGTGCAATCTCCTCCACAGACATTTCTGTGGATAATGGATCTTGGCTCTTTCTATAAGAATTAATTTGCTTTGCGAGTTTCTCAAATTCTTCTCTGGTTTTCTTGGTATCCAAAGGCTGATCTTCGTTAGGCCCAAATATCGAGGGAAAGTAATCAGGAATCACATAGCCCAAAACAAGATTAGCATCCGTGACAGCCAGCTCTCCTCCTTTTCGATAACACACTGGACCAGGATGTGCACCTACAGACTCTGGCCCAACTCGGAATGCTCCGAACTGAAACTTCAGCTTTGAACCTCCACCGGCAGCTACAGTGTTGATGTCAAGCTGAGGTGCTTGAATTATAGCTCCAGCTATCTGCGTTTCAAGAACTTGTTCGTAGCTTCCTGCATATCGACTCACATCAGTAGATGTGCCACCCATGTCAAAGCCAATGAGAGGTTTATCTGTCTCGAGCCCGAAAAGAGTCTGGGAATAACCGACAACACCACCTGCAGGACCTGACAACACTGCTTTGTGGCCTGAGAATCTATTTTCTGGAGCAAGACCTCCATCTGATTGCATAAACAGAACATTCACCTTTCCTAGACCATCATCAAATTTAGAAATGAATCCTGATAAGTATTCTTTAATAACTGGCGTCAAGTATGCATCCACACTAGCTGTGAGACCTCTAGGAACAGCTCGAACCATAGGAGTCAGAGAAGATGACAACGAAACATGTCTAAATCCCATACTCACAGCCAACTTGTTTACAGCAAGTTCATGATGTGGATACGTATAAGAATGCATCAACACAACTGCTAAACACTTGATTCCTTTTTCCAAGAGACCTGTAAGTAAAGGCCTTAAAGCCGCTTCATCAACAGCCTTGACGATCCTGACCTGCTCACCTGAAATTCCTGTAACTACATTCGATCCGGGGGATACGGGATCCTCTCTTTCCTTGTCAAGAACAAGCTCAATTCTCTCATCAACTTCTATAACCTCCTCATATAAATTAGAAGGCTTTAACACAGTAAGGTCGAAAATATTTGGGCGAGCCTGGTTCCCAATCTGCAGTAAATCCCTAAATCCTTTGGTCACACACAATGCAATTCTCTCCCCTTTTCTCTCCAACAGTGCATTTGTTGCGACAGTAGTTCCCATTCTAATCCACTCGATCTTATCAGTAGGGACTTTCGAATTCCTAGGGATCTTATTTCCAGTAAATTCTTCCAAAATCCTCCTGATTCCTTCAACCGGAGCATCTTCATAGTTAGATGGATCAACAGACAGCAACTTCATTACTTTGCCTTCAGATTGACCAGGAATTTCAGCATAAACATCAGTGAATGTGCCTCCTCTGTCTATACAGAACTTAAGTTTCCCATCATTCACATGGCCCATGGCTCCTATATCACATATAAAGATGCAGGTATTAACAACCAAAGCAACATAATAACTTTGACGAAAGAGAAACTTAGAAGTGCAAAGTAGTTTACATGAATCAGGTCAAATAAGTTGGTCAGAACTCAAACTAACTTAAGTAATAAGCACACAATGAATTATTAAAACAAAAAAGAAATCCAACAGCAATGCCAAGTGACGATTAAGATGTGAGGATTACTCTTTTTTGGTGGATATATTTCTAGTTATGAAAAATTAAGGCCCTTCCCTTCCAAAATCAAAAAGTGAACTCCCTGTTCAAAGTAAGAAGGCTCGTCCCAATGTTCGACTACAACTTTTTATTAACTTCATATTCCACCATTAGTTAAACAAAATCACCTACTCATTAAAACACATGATATGACTTTCAGTAACAGTTAATATGAAATAAAGAAAGCATCTTAGAAGTGTTCATCGTTTACCTCTACTTAATGGATCTGCAGGTACAATAGCAACCTCATTTCTAGCAGTTAAATCAAACATACAAAATTGAAATGAACTTCTTTACATTTTACAGAAACTAAAAAACTACTACATTATACTAGCACAAAATACTCCTAAACTTAACCACATAAAGTTCAGCCGAACTGTTGCGTTGATAACTGAATGAATGACGATTAAGAGGTGTGCAGTAAGTTCATCAAGAAATCGAATTTACATGTAAACAATCGAGCAATCTCTACAACTATTTCGATCGATCAAAGCGTGATAATGAATATCGGCATTAGAAGATTAGATTACCTTGATTGTGCCGATTTTTCAGTTGCTGATAGAGGATTCACGATCAATTTGCCAGGAATCGAGTACAAAACAAAACCTGTGAATTATATGATGAAGAATAAGGGGTTAAGTAGAAGAAGCCGTGAGCGTGAGGTGTTGTCTAGTCGATACTCGATGGTGTGTATTTGTTTATCCAAGTATGGACTTTATACGGTGGGCCTCTCGTAGATAAACTAGAGATGTATTTAAGTGTTACCATAAAAAAATCAATATTTTTTATGCTTCTTTTTTTTTTTAAACGTTTTTGTCATTTAATGTTATTTTTTTCATAAAATTTCTCAAGTTAATTTTTTTCGGATGAGTGAAATTTGGATGATGAAACTTGGTTTTTCAATTTTTAAAGGGTTTATTATGAAATAAACCAACATGTTTTCATGTTTTTTACGTTTCCGTCCCTCCATGTTATTTGTTTCCATAAAAGTCCTCAAGTTATTCTTTTCTTATTGGTTTAGTGAAATTTGGACATTAGAACCGGGGTCTAATTTGGGCATAAAAACCCGGTTCACAAATTATAACCGGGGTCTAATGTCCAAATTTCACTAAACCAATAAAAAAAGAATAACATGAGGTTTTTTATGGAAAAAGAATAACATGGAGGGACGAAAACACAAAAAACGTGAAAACATGTTGGTTTTTTTTCATAATAAAACCAAGTTTACTAAATATAACAGGGTTCTAATAGTCAAATTTCGCAAAACTAAAAAAAATAAACTTAATGAATTTTCTTGAAAAAAATAACATTGATGACGAAAACGCAAAAACCATAAAACATGTTGATTTTTTACATAATAATCTCATGTATTAATAATAAAACATGGGTTTATTTAAAAAAGAAAAAAAAAAAAGCAACATGTATCCATGTTTTTTGCGTTTTTTATCTTTTCATGTTAAATTTTTTTTTTTTTTTTTTGGAAAAATCCACAAGTTCTCTATAATTAAAAAAAGGGAAAATGGCATCAAATAGCTCTGAACTTTCGACTTTGTACACATTTATGTAGTGAACTTTTTTTTGTGCATATTTGGTAGTCAAAGTTTCAAAATTGTTCCAATTTGGTAGTTGGCGTACCTTTTAACCGATTGCTTCCGGTTTGGATGCCTACGTGGACAATTTTTTAATGACGTGGCTACCCGTTTTTATATTATACCTGGTTTTTCTACGTGACAACCCGTTTTTTGAAATCACCCAGGTTTATAACCGGGTTTTTTAAAAAATGACGTTATACACCCGGGTGATTTCTTAATTTCATACGGCGTTATAAACCCGGGTGATTTGAAAAAATGGGTTGCCACGAAGATAAAACCGGGTATAATATAAAAAAGGGTAGCTACGTCATCAAAAAATTGTCCATGTAGGCATCGAAACCGGAAGCAACCGGTTAAAAGGTACGCCAACTACCAAATTGGAACAATTTTGAAACTTTGACTACCAAATGTGCACAAAAAAAAGTTCACTACATAAATGTGTACAAAGTCGAAAGTTCAGAGCTATTTGATGTCAATTTCCCTTAAAAAAACTAAAAAGCATTAAAAGGTCAATATACATTTAAAGATACTAAAAACGTTTAAATTTGGTAATTTATATAACTTCATGGATCAAACATTAAAAACATAAATATTTAATGTATATCGTCTTTGTTCAAGAAATTTATATTGATTTTGTTTAACTTAATGTATAGAGTTAGATAGTTGGATTTACATATGTAAATTAAAAACATTTAAAGTTTCACGAAATGTATAAATGGGCTGGTATTGTTTTTGTTTAAAAAATTACGTGGCGATTGGTTTACAGAATATTTTTTGGGGGATGAAATCTATCAAACAATTATAAATTTATAGGAATGAAAATTGAATAAATTACAATCTGTAACATGTTTGGTTCGGCAAAAATTCGTAAAATTTGAATAGAAAATTTTAAGAGCTGATCAGAGCTAGTCAGCACTAACACTATGCTCAAGCCAAAATTCCACAGCGAAGGCGAGTTGCCCAGTGCTAGCTCCATGCCAAGCCAAAACTCTAGGACGAAAGTAGATCTGGCCAACGATGGCTCGACGCCCATCACATAATCTTTTTTCTTTGGCTTCCTCTGTGAATGAGCATTCCATTTAACACTCGTAATGTTTTCTACCATTGTTTCCTTTTTTGTTCCATTTGACAACCAAACATCGTATTGGAATGGAATTTCATTCCAATTCCGTCAAATTCCGACAAACCAAACACCCCAGTGGGTGTCTTTTGGTTCATAGAATTCGAAAGAATTGAGTTTGTGGGTTTAGTTATAATATGCTTTATGGTATGGATAATTTTGGTATTGGTTAAAGATGTAATTTGAAATCTAATACATGTATAGACTGAATCTAATTTATGTATGGTTGATAAGAATATCAGATATTGTAAATAAAAAATACTATGACAAATAACTATAATTAACTCTTCATCTTTATTATCAAAATTAAAGCAAATTAAATGTCAATTATAATTATTTCAAGAACAAAACGTCAACTTAAAAATGGAAACAATGTTATTTACTTGAACATAAAAATGGATGACATAAATGCAACATTAAAACAGTCAGCAAAATGACCACAAATTCCTCATAGAACTTTTTTAAAGAACTACTAGAATAAGCCACAATCACCAAATTTTGAAGTCTTACATTATTCAAAGTTCAAAACCTGCCTACAATTTCTCATCAGCAGAAAGGAAATAAATGGAAAAAAAGTGTTGAGCCATTAGAGGGATGCCACACCACACCCCTATTCAATTTTCTGGCTCTGGTTTCTCAAAGAAGGTCCTCTTCACCCAATCAAATGGCTGCAAAAAAAATTTTTTGAACACATTTGTTACATCATTGAAGGAATTAGCATTTAGCAAACACATGAATACTCAAAACCCTATGTTAAAATGTGTTTTTGTGTGCAAGAGAGTGGCTGTCTCATGGAAACTAATGATGTTGCAAGTTTTCATGTAACATACCAAAATTAAAATTGTTAAAATTTTCATGAATTTGGTCATATTGTATAGGCCTAATTATCATAGAAGAGTTGCAAATATCAACCTCAAGTATAAATTAGAATAATAATTGTATACTTCAGAAAAGCAAAGTTGTAAACAACTTCCAAGAATAACTGGAAACCTGAATCACATTATAAAGATGGACATTTTCTCCATTTAGAGCGCTCCGAAAATTCAAGTCCCAAAACACATATTTTGCACACACACGATCTTTTTGCATACTTTATTTCTCCTAATCAATATATCAGGAACCAGATGATTCTCTGTAGTCTGTAGTAATAAGTCGCATATATGAGTTGCATTGATCTCAAATACGGCTCATGTGTCAACAAACTTAAATACCAAACCAACTGATCAACAATTGAGAAAATAAAGGGCAACACAAAATACGACATTGGTCCCACAACCCTATAAAGAGAAGTAAAACCCTCCCACACAACACAATCAAAGCACAATATATGCAAATATTATTTCAGGTACATGAGTACTACAAAATATGCATGTGTTTAAACTCTTTCACAAACGATATGAATGCAAGAAGACTTTTACACAACCTCCCATTGACACACACAACAGAGCCTAAGGAGTCGATGCCCTCTTCAAAAAGCATTACTCATTTCAACAATACCACATAGACATGATGGACCTACAGGGAATTTGAGTGAGGAAACCAACTTCGTTGTTTTTGTCTTTTTGAACCTCAAATCGATTCTACATATAATTATATATATCTGTTTAGTTCAATTTATCATGTTGAATAAAGTTTAGTTACCAAAGATACATACTAAACCTAATTAACTTATCAATGGTAAACTGCCTCAAAACAAACCACAAAACAACAAGCAAGTTAAGAGGCCTTTTTTTAGTAAGTGTACTCTCCATAGGTATACTAGGCAGATTTCTGCCGAAGAGGGATCAATCTTTGGCACTTGGTAAAGATTTAGGTAGTGTTTGTTAGAGAGAATCGAAGAGAAAGAAAAAGGAGACAAATTATTAGTTATGATACTTGAATTGTATATATAAATTCTCTATGAATTCTCAAGTTGAATCAATGTATAGATTGAAATTCAATTCTTTCATTTCTCTAGCAATAGTGGAGAATTAAGTAGAAGCTAAATTTGGGAACAGAGAGTTAAAACAACCATATGGTTATTGGCTATTCAAATTTTATGGTCTAAAAAACCATTGAGTTTATCCTCATTTCTTTTCTCTTTGATTCTCTCTACCAAATAATGGTTGTTAAGTTGCTATAGACAACATTAATCGCCAGCTTCTTGTAACCATATTTCAGATTGCTAAACTTAATGCTATATAGTCAGAGATTTGACTCTTTACAAGCCAGAGGGCTTTACTCTTTACAAGCCACAAGCTTCTTTTCATCCAAAAGATTTCTATGATAACTCAACACTTGTCGTATGATTTATATATTATGTTAAACTAGAGTACATTGTTGATCATCAACTCATGATTCCCGGTACATTATGGATTTTATGTTGCCTAATTCATAGTCAATTCAAGGAGGAAAAGTGAGGGACAAAGCTTGTAGCAACTTGTAAGGTTACTCATTTGTGATTAGGAGATCATGTGTTCAAATCATGGAGATCTTTTCGAAATGCATGGCAAAAACTTTTCTTTTCTCCCCAACCTTAGCAATGCATACGAGCCTGGATGCAATAGCATCCCATTGCATGACTAAAATTGAAAGAGAAAGAGACAAGGTCATTTTGTATTTCATATTTGATCATTTGAATCCTTCCTCCATTCAAGCGTTGGTTAAGAGATGAGGAGATCACAGGGGGAACCTTTGAACAAATAACTCAGAAGAAATAATCAAACATATGAAATCTAGTCCAAGAAATATACGAAGTTACAAACAAATTCTCCAGAGTGAGAAGCACATGATGGTGGGAAGAGCTATTAGGTCTGGCCAATGATCTAATAAATGAAAATTAGTAATTAGCACAAAAGGACTGGTTAACATTTTCAAACCAGCAAATTTGGAGACTTTTTCAGAAGTTTGGGGTTTAAATATAAGTTGTATTCACCTTCACCCACCCTAATTGGTTGATGATCACACACACGTGCATGTGTGAACTGCACACGATGATCAAATTGGAAAGTTTGTTCTGTAGTAGAAACCTTATTTGAATTCTAAATAAAATTATTTTGCTCTGGCAGAAAGTCCAATAAAAGAAAAAAAAACACATGAATTGGCTTGAATAGTATATATGGGGCTTTTAAGAATGGACATAAATAAAGCCCAAAAGGGTAAGATATGGATTTCCGATTTTACTGTGAGGCAACCTGAACTGTCTGAGCTTGTCGGATGGTAGTATCCATGTTGTCATGTACGGCTAAATTGGTAGAAGCAGTTTGCACAAACTAGTAGCAGGGACATCACTAAAAGAATTATTCAGGATGGGTTGAGAGAGAGAATGATGTGACTCATTTCCCATGCATGCGTGAGGAGCTAACTACGACGATGTCAATTTAAAGTTTGAAGCAATTGTGAGGTTTACATGACCTCAAACCAAGAAATTAAACTAGGTTGCCACTTGCCACTGGGAAATATGGTTTTATCAAATTGGAAATTTAGTGACTTCTCTACAAGCTTCAAAAAATTATTAGAATATTCATGAAGGTTCTCTCACTTGTGCCAAATTCATTAATGTCTAGTAGATATAATGGCTCCAATCAAATTCCACTAAATTCCCAGTGTCAGACTACACCGCTTACAGGTCATTCGAAATGTTGTGCATCCAACTGATAGTTAATATTTTTAACCAAATCTGAAAATGCTTCTCTACCATACAAAGCAAAAAATGAGTAACTATCTCAGCATTTTGTGATCTTTCATTTCCCAGGCCAATCTAAGCCCCCACACATAGTCAAATACGACTAATTCTGTAGCTAATAAGACTGATGCATAAAGTAATTCGTAAAGGGTACTAGTATCTTGTTGCACATCCAGACCCTTGAATATGAATCAAGATTTTTGTGTAAAACATCATCAAAATCAGTCAACGCAACTAAGAAAATTGTAAAACAGCATCCCCTCCTAAATGCAACAAAAATTACGGACACATACATAATTGAAGAAATTGAACTTTCAACCACAAACACTCAAAATAATTTATCAGTCCATAATATCTTGGAACGCAGAAAGAGTATAACCATTTAAAAAAAGGAGCTATATTTAGACATCGATGTGTATATTTAATTACGCCCTTAATTTTTAACGAAGATAAGCTTGTGTCTTATACAGAAATGGTTCATTTGCATTAATGATCATCATTCATCCACAGAAGACGAATGTTTTTTTTAAATGAAATATTAAGGTCGCGGAATCAAGATCCAGATCAACGGCGTTGAACAGATTTAATTCAAGACTCTACGAGAAAGAAAGAAAAAAATTCACCAAACATTAACGACATAAATCAATGAGATACTAGCTTTACAGAAACAGATATCCATAGAGATTAAATAAGAGACTAACGAATTGATTTAAAAGATGGAAATCATGAATCCTCGTTATACGAAGATCAATTGAGTTATCAAGCGATCAATAAATCGAGCAATTGAAAGGAAAGAAAGAAGACCTGAACCACCCAAACAGCGGTGGTGAAAGCAGCGATGCCCCAACCGGCGGCTGCCTGGATATCGGTTGCTTGAGGGCGTTTGTTTGGCTTGATCAACTTTAATAGGCCTGAGCCTGACGCAGCGCCTCCGGCCATCGTCTTCGATGTTTTTCAACCTAAAACCTAGCGAATATTTGGAGTTTTCGTTCTTATGTGAAAGCGCGATAGCCAATTTTCCAGATCCTCCCTCTCTATAAATACCCCTCACACCCGTAAATACCAGAAAATATATCAACCATAAAATTGATTTTCTCCAAAATACGTGTTACATTTACCACCGATTTTACAAGCCAAACCGATACAATAGAATATAGGTTATATTCATTAATTATATTTTTTAAAGCAAATATGTGCAAACGAAAACTCAAATACATGGAAGCTAGAACAAGAAAACATTACACGATGACTAGACTCGTAACAATGACATTCTGTAAGTTGTAGAAACACCTAGTAAGCAACGTGGACTCGTGGAGTGGTGGTTCAGAACCATGCTCCACGCCTCAAATGGTGAGGTGGCCATGTTCGGTGTTCCACACCTATGCATGCTACCTCGGCCTTCGGTCAACAATTCCAAAAATGACCAAAACAACGGAATGAACTAATGCTGATAAAAAATGCAACTTAGCCAAAAAAAAAAATATGGATGAGAGTTTGACAAACAATGGATATCTAGATATTAATTATTTTTATTTGTATTATTTAATTTAAGTATGTTTAATTTAATTATTTTGTTTACTTCTATCTTCAATTATTATGTTTGATGATAAATGATTTTGGATCAAATGATAAACCAAAAGATATTTCACTATAACATGATTTTGGATCAAATGATAAATGATTTTATGATAAGAGGATGGACTACACTACACCATTATACCTCCCTCTCTTGTATACCCCTTCAATTCCCACATGTCTTGGGACAATGCACACGCACGCCTCAATCTGGATTCATTATTCTCTCAATCCGGGTATCATCTATCTATTTATATATTTTGGATTCATTGATATTGTAATAAACATATGTTACTATTACAGTATTTCAATCGTATTGATTAACTAGATTTCTAACACAATTTATTCATTTCGGCATTTGCACACTTGGGAAACAGTAAAGCAATGTTTGAATAGATTGTTGTATCCTTGGGACAGACGGCGAATTTCTGTCTTAGGATATGAAACACCCATACAACTAATACGAGTATTTCGATACCATTATACGTTAATTTATACAGAGTACTTGCGGAAATACGATCAAATTAAAACTTTTGCAATTAATAATTATCAACGTGATTCCAAACACTTTGCATGAGACACAACAGAGTGTCGGAAATCACGGAGCAACGTAACTGGGGTTACAAGATTAAGTTATCAATTTAGTTACAAACGAATTAATAAACAGCAACTAATTCGTGTAAGTCCAAAAATGGAAGTCTGCTACTCCCGCCCCAATCATCTACAAAATATTGAGCTCCTATCCGTGCTCCAAACGATATCTAACAACTCGGGCCAGCCGGGCCTTTGCCCTTAACAGATCCTGAAAGGAAATAACAACTATCGGGTAAACAACAAAGTTGTTTAGTGAGATTCTAGATTAAAGTACCATGCGATATATGAATGATGCCATGCAATGCCATGAATTCGACTAACAATTTTGGAGGCCAACTAATGGCTATAAGCTACCACATTGCGGTTACCATACACAAGCTTACCGTACAATGGGTTTACAATCTACTGCTCGATTACCACACCACAGGCTTATCGATATGCAGTTTACAATGATGCCATACGATTACCACCACAGGCTTATCGTTTTACAGGCAATAATGGTTACCACACTCAGGCTTACCATTATGATTCCGCTGGGTTACCACACTCAGGCTTACCGTCTCGGCGGAGAGGTCAAACGAACGATCAACAACTTATCAACCGAGTGATAAACAATAATTATGATGTATGTGATGGCAAAGCATGAAAATGACAATAATGATACGAAAGCAGTAACATACAATTCATGATATGCATGCAAATACGTTAATACTAGAACTCACAGTGATACAAAATACGCTCTCGGCCTCAAAACCGAGTTACAATCGTCAAGGTAAGAGTGATAGTCTTCACGTGACTTAACTCGTCAAAACCCCTACAAGTAGGTTCATAATATAATTATTATAAGTCTCACCGCTTACAATTTCTCAACTTTGATCCGGACATAATAGTCGTAAAACCTAATTAATTTTCGGTATCGACCAACATAATTATTTTGACCTAATTATCCTTCACAATTGGGAATATAAGCTATTTTGGTGCATGATCCCGAGGACTAATTAAAATTACAATTTCTAGCCGGAACTGGGCTCACGTTCCCATCCGAATTCGGATCAGCACCATCCGGACTTCGGATCATCCGAGTTCGGTTCAGGGACCATCCGAATTCGGACCAACTCGTCAGAGGTACGGTCCGAACTCGGTCCTAGGCACATCCGAATTTCGGACCAACACATCCGAATTTCAAGCCATCCGGATTCGGATCAGGGACCATCCGAATTTCGGATCCCTTCCAACCGAAGCACAGTCCGTACTCCGAATTTCGGACCACCCCCATCCGAATTCGGGTGCAGGTCTGCACTTTTCCCCTTCGAATTTAATGCTCAAAACTACCAAAACTTTTCATATTTATTACAAACGGTTTGGGGTCCTTCCCAAACATATATATATCCTTAATAACACATTTTAAGCTGTCAAAAACACCATTTTATCCCTTTTGAATCATCAAGAGTTCATAAACTCTATCTTCGGGTTTTTGAGCTAAAACCCATCAAAATCCATAAAACTTGAAAAATATGTTTTAAATGATGATTCTAACTATATTTCATTATCATACCTCAAGATCTAACGATTTCTCCATAACATTCATAAAAACCCATTTGAGTTTCTCATCTTCTTCAAATGAAGATGGAGAGGAGAAGAAAATAAATGACAATGTTTATAATTGAGAGTGGTACCTCTTGGATCTTTCGAAACCAACAAGAATCTCCCAATAAAAGTTTGATTTTGGCTTCTTCTTCTTTTTCTTCTATCCTCTTTTCTCTCTATTTTGGAGCTTTTGAAGAAAGATGAACACACACACACAATGTGTGTGTCTGCGTAGGTATAAAGCCAAAAAGGAGAAGACTTCTTCTTCTTTTTCTTTGCAACCCACAACTTTCACATATTTACCATTTATACCTTGGAATTAATTGCATTTCTTTTAAAGTCCATTCTATAAATCCAAGACATATATTCATAATTATCCATACCCAACTTTTATTTATGTGTTTGAAATAAATTAATATCTCGAATCGTATTTCGTTACAATAAATATTATTCATCAATTATATAAAATTCGGGTCGTTACAATTCCTCCCCTCTTAAAAGGATTCCGCCCACGGAATCAGTTTCTTTCAAACAAAGCGGGGTACTTGGCCATCATTTCAGCCTTTGTCTCCCAAGTCATCAGAGACCCACGGTGGTGCTTCCAACAAACGAGCACCATCTCGATCTCTTTATTCCTTAGGTTAATTACTTTGTCGCCGATAATCTTTTCCGGTTCTTCGACATAACGTAGCCGCTCATCGATTTGCACATCGTCCAAAGGAACGGTCACTGCAGGATTGATCGGACTTCGCTTCAAATAGCTAACGTGATAGGTGTTATGAATTCCTGCCAACTCAGCGGGCAGATCTAACTTATAAGCTTGAGCACCGACACGCTCGGTAACTGGAAACGGTCCAACATATCGAGGACTTAACTTTCCTCGCTTTCCGAATCTCATAATTCCCTTCCACGGAGATACTTTCAGCATTACTGAATCTCCCACTGCAAACTCAATATCTTTATGACGTTTATCCGAATATGCTTTCTGTCGATCTTGGGCAGCTTTGATCCGCTCACGAATAATCTGAATTTTATCATGCGTCTCTTGAAGCAATTCGGGACCCGCTAACGGTTTCTCGCCTGCTTCACGCCAACACGTCGGTGTTCGACACTTTCGGCCATACAACGACTCATACGGAGCCATTTTTATCGAAGAGTGATAACTATTGTTGTAAGCGAATTCCACAAGTGGTAGGTGCGTATCCCAATTTCCACCAAGTTCGATCGCGCACGCACGCAACATATCTTCCATTGTTTGATTAGTGCGCTCAGTCTGGCCGTCAGTCTGGGGACGAAACGCCGTACTCAAGTTAACACGCGTTCCCAACCGATCCTGCATACTCTGCCAGAATCTCGAAGTAAACCTCGAGTCACGATCCGAAACAATAGACTTTGGAATTCCATGGCGTACAATAATCTCATCAATATACATTCGCGCCAATCTTTCCAAAGGAAAGTTTTCTCGTATCGGCAAGAAGTGTGCGGATTTCGTCAGTCGATCCACAATAACCCAGATAGCATCATGTTGTCTTTGGGTCTTCGGAAGCTTTACCACAAAGTCCATCGTGATGTGGTCCCACTTCCATTCGGGTATCTCGAGGGGTTGCAAATTTCCAGATGGTTTTTGATGTTCGGCCTTGACCCGCAAGCAAGTCAAACACCTCTCAACATGATTACCAACGTCTCGCTTCATCCCGGGCCACCAATACTCGGATTTCAAATCCTGATACATTTTTGAACTCCCGGGGTGAATTGAGAACTTCGAATTATGACCATCCTCTAAAATTGTTTTGCGCACATCACCACTCTTTGGTACCCAAATACGACCCCTAAACATTTTCAACCCGTTGCTACCCTCGGTTAACAGCACGCTTTGACCAACCATTCTCTCAGACTTAATATTTTCCTCTTTAAGGCCTTCGATTTGCCATTTTCGTATGTCGTCAAGGATAGAGGAACTCACAACCACATGCGTTAGCGCATAACAAGTCGCTTCCGGGTATCTCTTTCGGCTTAACGCATCAGCCACTACATTGGCTTTTCCAGGATGATAAAGGATTTCACAGTCATAATCCTTAATCAACTCCACGGCACGTCGCTGACGCATGTTTAACTCTTTCTGATCGAAGATATGTCTCAAACTTTTATGATCAGTAAACAACTGGCACCTAGTACCATATAAGTAATGCCGCCAGATTTTTAGAGCAAACGTGACAGCATCTAACTCCAAGTCATGAGTCGGACGACTCTTTTCATAATCCTTTAGCTGTCTTGATGCATACGCTATCACTTTTCCTCGTTGCATTAGCACACAACCCAATCCATTTATCGTGGCATCACTATAAACGGCAAAATCTTCGTTTCCTTCCGGCAGTGCAAGCACAGGAGCGTCAGTCAACCGACTCTTCAAAATTTGAAACGCCTCAATCTGTGGCTTTTCCCACACAAACTTCGCATTCTTACGAGTCAGCGAAGTGAGTGGGACGGCTATTTTAGAGAAATCTTGGATGAATCGTCGATAATAGCCGGCCAATCCAAGGAAGCTACGAATTTCAGCAACATTTCTCGGCGCTTCCCAACTTTTAATGGCCTCGATCTTGGAGGGATCCACAGAAACACCCTCGCAAGATATAACATGCCCTAAAAATTGCACTTGTCGTAGCCAAAACTCACACTTGGAGAATTTGGCATACAACTGTTCGCTTCGAAGAAGTTCGAGCAATTGTCTCAGATGAACCGCATGATCCTCCTCCGTCTTTGAATACACCAAGATGTCGTCAATAAACACTATGACCGACTTGTCAAGCATTGGACGGCACACCCGATTCATTAAGTCCATAAAAGCTGCAGGAGCATTAGTGAGCCCAAAAGGCATCACTAAGAATTCATAGTGTCCATATCGGGTTCGAAACGCCGTTTTTGGCACATCTTCTTCACGTACCTTAAGTTGATGATAACCTGATCGAAGGTCTATTTTCGAGAAATAAGCAGCTCCTTGTAATTGATCGAACAAATCATCAATACGAGGCAAAGGATACTTATTCTTTATAGTCACCTTATTCAGTTCTCTATAATCTATGCACATTCGCAAGGTTCCGTCTTTCTTACGCACAAATAAAACCGGAGCACCCCAAGGCGAGGTACTCGGCTGAATGAACCCTTTCTCTAATAATTCTTCCAGTTGTGCCATCATTTCCATAATTTCCGAAGGTGCTAAACGATACGGGGCACGCGCAATTGGTGCAGCTCCCGGCACCAATTCAATCCGAAACTCTACGGATCGATCCGGTGGTAATCCCGGTAAGTCATCCGGGAATACGTCGGGATATTCGTTAACCACTGGTACATCCTTGAGGTTTTTCCCTTCTTTCTTAGTATTTAACACACAAGCCAAGAAGCATTGACAACCCTTACCTAAACTTTTCCGAGCCTTAGCCACCGAAATCACTGCGGCTTCCCTTCTACGTCTATCCCCATACACAAATATTTCTTCGCCTTCCGGCGTGAACAAACGAACGATTCGTTTCGCACAAGCAATAGTGGCAAGATTATTGGCCAACCAATCCATGCCAACTATTACGTCAAATTCTTTCGTATCTATGGGGACAAGGTCGATATCGAAGTTATGTCCATCTAAGGTTAGCACACAGTCATTATATATTTGGGTGGCACAAACCGCTTTCCCGCTTGCCACATCAACAGATAGAGGGAAAGGCATCAAAGAAGGTACAACATCTAACTTTCGTGCGAATGATTTAGAAACAAAAGACACACTTGCACCGGAATCAAATAATACTACAGCAGGTAATGAGTTCAGAAGAAAAGTACCGGTTACGACATCCGGCACATCCTGCGCCTCGGCAGCTGTGATCTGATAAACCCTGGCTTGAGGCTTGGGTGGATTCCCCTTTGATTGGGAGGAACCACCCACAAAATTAGGCTTTGCGACCGAGCCTTTACTTTCGGACGTCGCCAACCTCTTCTTCGGGCAATTCCGAGCGAGGTGGCCCACCTGGCCACATTCGTAGCACGCATCAGTTCGCTTAGGGCACGCAGGACGTATGTGTCCCTCTTCTCCACAGCCATGGCACACAATATGGGACAAACACTCCCCACGATGAAGTTTCCCGCAACGGTTACACGTAGGCACCGAATTGGAAAACTGAGATTTGGACTGAAAGTTGTTGGAGCTAGTCGGCTTCTTTGAGTGCCTTGACGATTGGGAACGTGAACGGGAGTCCACGTTCTTCGAAAATGATTGTTGGGGTTGCTTAAACGTCCCCGACGAAGACTCAACCTTCGCTTTCTTTGATCCTGCTAATTCCTGTTCCCTACGGAACAATTCATACTCTCGGAGTCGCGCATACTCCACAGATTTCTCGAAAGATTCAACTGCGCGAACCGTTACCATCTCGCGGATCTCACTCCGCAGTCCTTCCACAAAATAATCGGTCTTTTGCTTTTCATCAGCAATTACCGTCCCTACAAACATTGCTTTCGAGTTAAACTCGATCAGATAATCGTCCACTGACAACTCTCCTTGCTGAAACGTGAGAAAGTCTCTTTTTATCTTCTGTACCGCAACAGCCGGACAGAAATGCTTGTCGAACCTGGTCTTGAACTCTACCCAGGACATTTTTGCCGCAACATCTAAACCCATTATCTCGACCTCTGAATCCCACCACGTTAAAGCAGGACCAACAAATTGCGCAGTCGCGTACTGCACCTTTTTATCGTCGCTGACGTCAGTGACTCGGAATAATTTTTCGATTGCCTTGATCCAGTCCAAGGCCTCCACAGTAGTTGCCCGTCCATTGAACGCTGGAGGACGACAACCAATGAAATTCTTGTACGACATTCCCCTTTTTGACTTAGAGGAGCCGTGCTTTCGTTCTTTATCTTTCTTGGGCCTTTCTGCCCTACTTCCACTTCCGACGCCTTCAGTATTATCGTTACTTGCTTGTTCCCCTTCAGCATTATTTTTCTTTCCCTGAACGTTCTGGAAAGCAAGTAGTTGGGTCATTAGCTCATTCTGCTGGCGATTTTGTTCCAGCATTTGCGCCATCATTTGCATCATTTGGTCCTCTCTGGACCCTCCACCAGTACAGAAACTGGATTCATTTTCATAATCTGGAGACTGTTCCCTGCCTCCCCCATCATTTGAATGTTCTACCTCCTGGTGTAGAACGCGATTTGACTGGTTATCCGACATTGTCTGCAACCAACAGTTACAGGTCGGTTCAACACTTCTTTCACACCAAAGTGTGCACATGAAATTTATTTGTATGCATATGTATATATATATATATATATAATTATGCTTACGTCAAGTCATAATCTTAAAAGTCTACCCAATATTATCCCATCCTAGGCCAAAGGTCAATTGTAATTGTTATAATATTGCCGCCTAGGTGGGTCAATAACAGCATCTGAAACCGTGCTCACAGTAGAGTATCGTCGACTATACTCTGTCTATGAGCTCCATCTCTGATACCAAATTGAAACACCCATACAACTAATACGAGTATTTCGATACCATTATACGTTAATTTATACAGAGTACTTGCGGAAATACGATCAAATTAAAATTTTGCAATTAATAATTATCAACGTGATTCCAAACACTTTGCATGAGACACAACAGAGTGTCGGAAATCACGGAGCAACGTAACTGGGGTTACAAGATTAAGTTATCAATTTAGTTACAAACGAATTAATAAACAGCAACTAATTCGTGTAAGTCCAAAAATGGAAGTCTGCTACTCCCGCCCCAATCATCTACAAAATATTGAGCTCCTATCCGTGCTCCAAACGATATCTAACAACTCGGGCCAGCCGGGCCTTTGCCCTTAACAGATCCTGAAAGGAAATAACAACTATCGGGTAAACAACAAAGTTGTTTAGTGAGATTCTAGATTAAAGTACCATGCGATATATGAATGATGCCATGCAATGCCATGAATTCGACTAACAATTTTGGAGGCCAACTAATGGCTATAAGCTACCACATTGCGGTTACCATACACAAGCTTACCGTACAATGGGTTTACAATCTACTGCTCGATTACCACACCACAGGCTTATCGATATGCAGTTTACAATGATGCCATACGATTACCACCACAGGCTTATCGTTTTACAGGCAATAATGGTTACCACACTCAGGCTTACCATTATGATTCCGCTGGGTTACCACACTCAGGCTTACCGTCTCGGCGGAGAGGTCAAACGAACGATCAACAACTTATCAACCGAGTGATAAACAATAATTATGATGTATGTGATGGCAAAGCATGAAAATGACAATAATGATACGAAAGCAGTAACATACAATTCATGATATGCATGCAAATACGTTAATACTAGAACTCACAGTGATACAAAATACGCTCTCGGCCTCAAAACCGAGTTACAATCGTCAAGGTAAGAGTGATAGTCTTCACGTGACTTAACTCGTCAAAACCCCTACAAGTAGGTTCATAATATAATTATTATAAGTCTCACCGCTTACAATTTCTCAACTTTGATCCGGACATAATAGTCGTAAAACCTAATTAATTTTCGGTATCGACCAACATAATTATTTTGACCTAATTATCCTTCACAATTGGGAATATAAGCTATTTTGGTGCATGATCCCGAGGACTAATTAAAATTACAATTTCTAGCCGGAACTGGGCTCACGTTCCCATCCGAATTCGGATCAGCACCATCCGGACTTCGGATCATCCGAGTTCGGTTCAGGGACCATCCGAATTCGGACCAACTCGTCAGAGGTACGGTCCGAACTCGGTCCTAGGCACATCCGAATTTCAAGCCATCCGGATTCGGATCAGGGACCATCCGAATTTCGGATCCCTTCCAACCGAAGCACAGTCCGTACTCCGAATTTCGGACCACCCCCATCCGAATTCGGGTGCAGGTCTGCACTTTTCCCCTTCGAATTTAATGCTCAAAACTACCAAAACTTTTCATATTTATTACAAACGGTTTGGGGTCCTTCCCAAACATATATATATCCTTAATAACACATTTTAAGCTGTCAAAAACACCATTTTATCCCTTTTGAATCATCAAGAGTTCATAAACTCTATCTTCGGGTTTTTGAGCTAAAACCCATCAAAATCCATAAAACTTGAAAAATATGTTTTAAATGATGATTCTAACTATATTTCATTATCATACCTCAAGATCTAACGATTTCTCCATAACATTCATAAAAACCCATTTGAGTTTCTCATCTTCTTCAAATGAAGATGGAGAGGAGAAGAAAATAAATGACAATGTTTATAATTGAGAGTGGTACCTCTTGGATCTTTCGAAACCAACAAGAATCTCCCAATAAAAGTTTGATTTTGGCTTCTTCTTCTTTTTCTTCTATCCTCTTTTCTCTCTATTTTGGAGCTTTTGAAGAAAGATGAACACACACACACAATGTGTGTGTCTGCGTAGGTATAAAGCCAAAAAGGAGAAGACTTCTTCTTCTTTTTCTTTGCAACCCACAACTTTCACATATTTACCATTTATACCTTGGAATTAATTGCATTTCTTTTAAAGTCCATTCTATAAATCCAAGACATATATTCATAATTATCCATACCCAACTTTTATTTATGTGTTTGAAATAAATTAATATCTCGAATCGTATTTCGTTACAATAAATATTATTCATCAATTATATAAAATTCGGGTCGTTACAGGATACTGCACACGCAGACCTCAATCTAGATTCATTAATCTCTCAATTCGGGTATCATATATCTTTTTATATATTAATAGAATTCGTTGATATTGTAATAAACATATGTTACTATTACTATTACGAGTATTTCAATCATATTGATTAACTAAATTTCTAACGCAACTTATTTATTTCGGCATTTGCACACTTGGGAAATAGTTAAGCAATGCTAGCATGGTACTCAACCAAGATGACTTCAGGCTTTT
Source organism: Centrapalus pauciflorus (assembly GCA_020465985.1). Lineage (NCBI taxonomy): Eukaryota > Viridiplantae > Streptophyta > Magnoliopsida > Asterales > Asteraceae > Centrapalus > Centrapalus pauciflorus. The sequence goes on from JAANYP010004045.1 coordinate 265,869, forward strand.
CAGCCGATTTAGAAACATATTTTTTTTAACAGCATATGTTAGTAGTTAGTGATTAGCATCATTGTTAGATACCTTGAGGGTGAGGACCAAACCTCACATCTCCACCTAAGAGGAAATGCTCTTGGCAAGACTCGAACTCGAGACCTCTAACCAAGAGGAATCCCTTCGACATTGTGATGTGGTGTAAGATTTTTAGTAGCAGGAATCAAGCCAAACACATCAATATTACATAATATGTTAGTGGGGTTCTTTGAACAAAAAGACTTGGTTTAAATCAGAGGGTTTTCGAGGGTATAAATAGATGGGAGATCAATGGTTATACGGCCGAAAAACTTGTGGGATTTTATAGCGAATTAGGACATGTGAAAGAGTTGGAATGGGTACTAGTCGCATTAACAGAGACCAATCTCAATCAGGATTCCGACTTTATTTCTCAAATATAGAATGTGCTGGCCGGCTGGTTAGTGTTTATGCGAACTTGGATAGATCGGATGATGTGGAATACTCTGTTGGGAGGATGTGGAGACAAGGGGTGTCTTTTAGGTCCCATAAAGATGTTGAAAAGATGATCTTACGAGCTATTAGTTGCTTGTTATCGTATGGCTGATCAAGGATTTGATACTGTTAGGGGTTGTTTGTTTACTTCTTAATGGAATCATTAAGAAGTCATTCAAAGGTAAAACGACCCCTTAATGATTCCATTAAGAGGTAAACAAGCGATACCTTAGAAAAACTTCTCCTTTCCAAAAACCCAATCCTATCACTAGCTGAAGAGTGAAGACTCTGTTTAAGCCAAGAACCATAGGAAGGATGACTGATCTGTGATGTGGTGCGAGTAAATTTGCCAATTCGTCAACAGATTAGTATTTTTCGAGATAGTTCAATGTAGTAAAAAACGAAAACGACAAAGATATTTAAGAATGAATATGTACACATTCACAAGTCCTAAAAACTCCATAGTTTTCCCTCTCTTTTTTTGTCGTTCCTTGAACAAATAATCAGAAGACAATAAAGGGTAACCGGAGCAAGAACTTTACACAAATCGTTAGCAAGAAGTACATCCCTATCCCAACTTCAAAAAACCTAGTCTTGACTCAGTCATGGAGCTTTGATAAGGATCAGTGAGTCGACTCGGAAAAGACTCATCATCCATCCCGACTCTTATGCTCTTTAAATGAAAAACCTTTGAACCATTGTTTCCAAGGAGCATCTTGTTGCTGCTCAAGCCATGAAAGAAAACAACTATCCAACAAGCAGAAAAGATTGACATAAAGAAGTTGGTACCTCACCGGTACGAACCTGAAGTTGCCCACTTGAACGATTGGCCATATTCCGCCTTCAACGATTAGCGCAGGAAGGAAATCTCTCTTCACTTCCTCCTTAACTTGATTAACATTTTTCCCCGATGCAAAACCCATGTAAGTGAAGAAAACAAATAAGTCCACCGGACCAAATATGATCCCATCGAGCGCTACTTTCATAGCAACAAATCGCATAGATTTTGGCGGGTATTGGAATCTATATCGTAAAAATCGATCTAGACCTTCATACCTAAACAAAAATTACATAAAATCGCATGTTAGATCGCAATTTATATCTTTGTTGATCATATAAAATGCAAGAAAACGAACCAGAAGTGGCCAATCGGCCCGACAAATACCATCCCAAAAATGCTTGTTGTAACAACTCGTCTCCAGTTAATGCGTAATTCCCTTTCTTCGTCCTATCAAGTTAAAGGGCATATTTACATTTTATATTGCATTCAAAGATGATAAAAAATCGTAGACCAAGTGCTCGATAATCGACAACTCGACAAGGCGTTTAACCATCGTATAAGACAATAAAATGACATATTCACAAGAATCGTCGTCACCCATTTACAACGGCATGAAAGCTTACGAAAAACTAGAGATTACATTCTAATTAAAACACATCAAAACTAACCATTTTGATCACAGAAACCCTCAAAAACGTGCATATTTGCATAATCAATGTAGAAAAAAGATCAAAAACATATAAAACAAGAAAAACAAACGAGATAATTGGAAATGTTAAATGCAAATTCACAAAAGAATTGTTGGTGATTTTAGTGTCACCTTATCATTTTAGTTAATGGAAATAATAAAGTATGTCAAAGAGATCAATTTTAGCTTTAATATAAGTTAGTAGGTGCGGTAGTGCATACTTGTATTAATCTAAACTGCATCCGGCGTGATTAACCAAAAATATTATCCATTCGGTGGTTTTGACATACAAAAAGAAAATAATAACATATTATCATTTAGACAGTTTCTATGGAATTCATTTTATGCCAAAAACGAATTTGTTCTTCAAGTATTATCCCTATAGTTTGAATTTCGTGAAACCTAGGCATTTAAGGGTCGAAATATCAAATTCGGAAAGTAAATTGGTACACGATTCTTGAAGAAATTCGTGATTCGGAAACCCTATTTTCTAATAAAAAAATCAAAAACAAGAAAAACAAACGAGAGAATTGGAAATGTTAAATGCAAATTCACAAAAGAATATTATGCATATGATGTTTTCAATCCTTCTTCCGAAGCACCAAATTTCTTTTCAACCCGATGGGTTGACCCATTCGATACCCTCCTCCATTTACATTAATTAACAAAACCAAGAAACATTGGATAGTCATAAAATCAAACCAAAATCAATCTCTCAATAAATAAAATTTGAAAAAAAGAATGAAATTTAAATGGCTTACGTAAAGAAAAAGATTCTTTTTCTTGACAGCGGTGGCACGAGTAACAGCCTGAGCAGCAAGATCACCAAGTCCCCAAATCAAACCGGAGCTGATTACCTGTGTTTTCACCGGATGAACAGCTAAACAATTCTGATACCATCTCCAAATCTTCAACATTTCATCAAAATTTATTTTCGAAAAATTATGTTTGTTTGAATGATGGATCAATTCGAATCTATCAATTTATTATGATAACGTGATGTTGCCATAATAATTTAATATCTAATCTAAGGGTTAAATAAAGATAATAGTTTTGTTTAATTTGTTTTGGGTTTGTGTGAATGTATATGGTTTGGAAAGGGTTTGGTTTGGTTTGCAGAAAATTTGAAACCTCTGCTCAGAACGTTGGTTGAGATTCAATTTAGGTGTGTGTGTGTGTGTATATTCGTTGCCATTACTTTGGGTTTGGACCATTAGACCCGATCCGGATATACGAAGACGTATCTTCTTACGTTCTCATCTCCGACCATATTGATCAAAGCTTCGTATTCAAATTATAAAAGATAAAATATAAATTTTAGAGTAAATTACAGAAATTGTCTTTGTTGTTTGACTCAAATTTTGAATACACTCCTTAAACTTATAATTTTACATAAATGATTCTTATTATTACTGTATATTTAAAACTTTGGTCCATCATAAAATTAACTTTTGGAAAATGACTATTTACTTTATTTAGAAGGGATAATTGTGTAAAAAAAACCTCAACTTGTCAATTTTTTGTGATTAAAACTCCAAACCATTTTTCGTTGTATCGAAAACCTCAAACTAACTAAAAATCAATAAATCGGGGGTTTATCAAAGGATAACCGGTTATTAATCCTACGTGAAATAAATTTTAATTGTTGAAACCGGCTGCCAAGTATTCACACATTATTTAAACTAAACCCCTATTAATGATGTAATCTCGTTTAAAAATTACAATTGAAAATTATCAATGAGGGTTTAAATAATGTGTAATACTTGCATAGTTGCATGGTAACCGGTTTCAACAATTAATATTTATTCCACGTAGGATTAATAACCGGTTTCACCCATTGATAAAACATTGATTTACTGACTTTTAGTTAGCTCGAGGTTTTCTATGCAACGAAAAATAGTTTGGTTTTTTAATCACAAAAAACTGACAAGTTGAGGGTTTTTTTTGCGAAATAATCCCTATTTAGAATTGTAATTTTGATGACACAAAACTTCATTATTTTTTCATTTTTTATCCTTAAAATTTTTTTTGTCTTACAATCTAACAATTTATTGACCATGTATTATATGAGTATTCTTAAAATAATTTATTAAGGAAAAACCAACATGTTTTCATGTTTTTTTACATTTTCGTCCCTCCATGTTATATTTTTCCATAAAAAACCTCAAAGTTAAATATTTTTTTTTGGTTTAGTGAAATTTGGACATTAGACCCCGGTTATAATTTGTGAACCGGGTTTTTAATAAATGAAAAACTGTGTTCTAATGTCCAAATTTCACTAAATCAAAACGAAAAATTTAACTTGAAGACTTTTATAGGAAAAAATAACATGAAAGAACGAAAACGCAAAAAAAAAACATGAAAACATATTGATTTTTTTTTCATAATAACCCTTTTTAAAATCATGTTTTATAGGAAAATATCAAAAAGTTATAATGAATTTTGGACTAAAAATTAGACCATGCACTTTTAATTTCTCATTTGCTTATAATCAGAAAGCTCATAACAAATACAATATATTTGTAATGATAAACAAAATGCCATTAATACACACACACAAAAGAAAGTGAATTTTCTTAAAATTGCTTAAAAATGTGAGTATCTGACCATGATGTAAAAAAAACGCTTACGGTTTTTAAAAAACGGGTTTAATATGAAAAAAACCAACATGTTTATTTTTACGTTTTTGCGATTTAGTCCCTCCATGTTATTTTTTACCAATAAAATCACTAATTAATATATTTGTTTGTGATTTTTGAAAATTTTCTTTGTTTTTTCAAAAAAGTTTTCAAGTTTGTGTACTTTTCGAAGAAAAACAGTGAAAAGTGAAAACATTTTGGTTTTTGTGGAAAAAGTCAAGGTTGATTATGAAAAAAATAAAAACCTTTTCGAAAACCAGATCAAAAATAATAACTTGAGGACATTCTAAGAAAAAAAAATAACACGGAATGACTTAATCATAAAAAAAAAAATGAAAACCTTTTTTTTTTTTTTTTTGGTATTAAACCCTTTTAAAAACTAAAAACCAAACCCATGATCTATTTAAGACTTGGTTTTTTAGTTTTTTTTTTTTTTTTTTTTATTATCACCCGGACGTCTTGTGATAGGTGACTTGAGTTATTGACTGCGCGTCACGTAATTTGTCCTCAAAACGACGACGTGGGCATTAGTATATATATGAGGACAACATTTTTAAAAAATATAGAGTAAAGGACATTTTTGGTCCTTGTGGTTTGATGGTTTATCCAGATTCAGTCCTTTAACCATAATAAGGTCAAATTTCATCCCTATTTTGCTAATTTTGTGCCCTTTTAGTCCCTCGTCCGTTAAACTTAACGACACAACCGTTAAAGTTATAAGAATGACATTTTTACCCTTTTCATTGAGACAACTATTATTATAACGAGGTAGTTTTACCCGCGCGTTGCAGCGGGATCATAAATTATATTTTTATAAATATATTACTTAAAAATAATAAAATAACATTAGTCGTCTAGTTGCCAGCCAGTTAGAATGTAGTTTAATAATTAAAATTTTGTCATTTTAAAATAACCTGAGACGAAATAAAATTTTATGTTAAAATGTAGATAAAAGAAAAGTGATCATAATGATATATTTGAATTTTAAAAAATAACAATACATCAAACGATAGAACAACAAAACAATTATATAATACATATGAAATAAAATATTTAGGGAGCTGCATGTCTGCCTGCCTAACGAAAATCGTTCCGAATACGATAAATTGTATATCAGAATGTAGACAAAAATAATGCGACTGTAATGATATACTCAAATTTTATTAGAATACAATATATCAAAAGTTATCACAGAATAATAGAAATGTTATATAATGTATATAAAGTAATAAAATAAGTCAACTGCTTACCTGTCTGACAGCTTGCTTTACTGGTTCCGACGACGATAAATTTTATATCGGAATGTAGATAAAAACAATGCGATCGTAATAATATATTCAAATTTTTATAGAAATATAATATACTAAAAGCTATTATATAAAAACAAAAACGGTATATATTATATATAAAGTAATAAAAAAAAAAGTCAGCTGCTTATATGTCTGCTTGAGCTGCCTGGCACTGTTCATTGAACAGTAACCACGCGTTTGTAAATAGTTATATTGTTAATTAGTATATGTACATAATAAGTTATGTAAAAATCATTATAGTTCACGTTAATTTTGGAGTTGATACCTAATGTTTTTGACTTCCAAAGTAAACATATACAAATGATGGGGTAAATCTTCTTAAAAAATCTGCAGGGGAAAAATGCTGGTGACACATTACAGCTGTACCCATCACCAGAGTCTACTCTCTGCAAATATTGCATGACAAAAGATGGTTGCAAAACCGTTCGATCCAAAACAAAACTAATGAACATTCACTTAGATAGAGGGAAACCCGAAGAAGCGCAGACGATATTCAAGAGTTTGATCTTGGGAGGACACAAACCATCCCTTATAACATACACAACTCTGTTAGCCTCTTTGACTTTTCAAAGTTGTTTTAACTATATACAAAGTATCATCTCAATAGTAGAAGATAAGGCAATGAAACCTGATTCAATATACTTCAATGCTGTCATTAACACCTTCTCAGAATCTGGGGACATGGATGAAGCCATGAAAATGTTGAGGAAGATGAAGGAACATGGAATAAAACCAAGTACTAGTACGTATAACACATTGATTAAAGGGTATGGAGTTGCTGGTAAAAGCCTGAAGAATCTTTGAGGTTGATGCATGAGGGAAATGTGAAACCGAACTTAAGGACGTACAATATTGTTGTGCGGTCATGGTGTAATCTAAATTAGATGACCGAGGCTTGGAGAGCTGTAGGTAAAATGACAGATTTGGGTTTACAACCAGATGTTGTTACATATAATACGCTAGCAACAAGTTATGCTCAAAGAGGCCAGACGGTGAAAGCTGAAGGGATTATTTCTGAGATGGAGAAGAACAATGTGAAGCTCGATGGAAGAACTTGTGCAATTATTATAGGAGGGTATTGCAAAGAAGGAAGAATAAGGGACGATATTAAATTTGTTTACAGGATGAGGGGTTTTGCTATTCGACCAAATCTTGTTCTTTTAACTCACTGATCAAAGGATTTCAAGACAAGATGGATGAAGATGGTGTTGATAAGGTTAGTGTCCATCTTTCTTCTCTATTTTGGTATTGATTTCAATTATGTTGTGTTTGTAGCATTTGTAAAACAAGTTTCATTACGAGTATTCGACAATGTTAGCCATTAAGGCAAGATTTGGTGATTTACTGTTTTGGACAAATTGTGGGGCACCTCCTGTCCAAGCTTGCCAAATCTTGCAGAATTAAGTGATACAATTTTTTCACTCCTTTTGCATTGAAGGGATGTTTTGTTTACAGTGAAAAAACCAAGTATGATGGTGCGAAGTAATCTTTTCCTTCCATAGAGGCGGAGTTGATTTGAGTTATATTTGTAAATTGTAAGGAGTCCAAAAGATAATACTAAAATATTTAGCTAAAATGATAATGAGTCAATACAACAAATGTCCGAAATGCATTCAAATCATAAAAACTCTTAAACTGATAATTTTTTTAAAAAAAAAATCAATTTAAACATATTTAACCTAGGGTTAATATTGAAAAAACTCCACGGACTTTTATGTAATTATCGATTAAGTCACTGAACTTTTTTTCCGAGTATTTAAGTCCCTAAACAAATTTTGTCTTATTCAAAACTATATATTTTTAACCTGCTACCTGCTTAACAGGTAAAACAGTTAGTTTCTCGAATGGTTTATTATTAAAAAAACCAACTTTCTTTTCCAATTTTCACGATTAAGTCACTAGACTTTCTTTTTTCTTGTTTAGATCACCATACCGTTTACCGGTTAGTGACCTGCTAAACAGGTCAAATATATAGTTTTGAATAAGACAAAAATTGTCTAGGGACTTAAACACTCGTAAAAAAAGTACAGTGACTTAATCGATAAATTCACGAAAGTTCGTAGGATTTTTTCAATATTAACCCTTTAACCTATTAGTTGCTTATAAAATATTGGGTCAATATCGAAAAAACCTCATAAACTTTTCTTAGTTTTGTGATTAAGTCCCTAAACTTTTTTTCTGATTGTTTAAGTCCCTTAACTATTTTTGTCTTATTAAAAAAACTCATTTTCTTTACATGTTTTAGCGATTAAGTCTCTAACCTTTTTGTTTTATTGGTTGTGTTTTACCTACTCATCCGGTAGTCGGTCAAAAATATATACTTTTGAATAATACAAAATCAGTTTAGAGCCTTAAACAATCAGGAAAAAAGTTTAGTGACTTAATCGTGAAAATGTGAAAAATTTATAGAGTTTTTTCGATATTAACCCTAAAATATTTAAAAACGGACAAAAAAGTTTTTTGGGTTGATCCATCCCGACCGGTAAAGCCGTTTTGAGCAGTCATGCCTTCCTTTATTTTTCCACCTCTTGATAAGGGGGTATAGTATAGTGAGAAAATGACAGAGAAATCATCCCCCAGGCTTTCACATTGATGGAAGAATATGAGGTAAAACCCGATGTGGTTACTTTTACACTATGTTTGGTGCAAAGAGTTAAGGCTAGGAAAATGGAAATAAGAGGAATTCTCATGTTTGTTAACATGAGAATTCCTCTCATTTCCATTTCCCTGGCCTTAACTCTCTGTACCAAACGCACCCACCATCATGGATGCATGTGTTGCAGCAGGACGCATAGATAGATGCCAACAAAGATTCCATAATATGTTGGAAGCCGGGATTGAGCCCGATGCTCATGTGTACAGCATTCTTGCCAAAGGTTATGTTCGTGCAGGGAAACCTGAAGAAGCTGACAAACTTCTCTCTTCCAATGCAAAACTCAGCTTCCGTCCCAACGTAATCCTTTTCACAACTGTCATCAATGGCTGGTGTCGTGCAAACAAAATGGATTATGCCATTCGGGTTCTTGAGACGATGAAGGAATTTGGCGTAAAGCCAAATCTCAAGACTTTTGAGACACTTTTATCTGGGTTTGTTAAAGCGAAGCAGCCACGGAAGGCAGAAGAAATGATTCAGCGCATGGAAGCCTTGAAAATACAGCCAAAGAAGTATACTTTGAGGTTGGTTAAAGAAGCTTGGCGTTCTTATGGATTAACTAAGGAGGAAAACCAAGGCATTAATGGTACAATTCATAACGAGGGCTCGGAAAATGAAGAACCTGAACCAAAAAGCTTTTCTGTTGTCGATATTCCAAAGACACAGAACGATGAGAAGTTGACTGTTGGTGTAACAAAAATGCAAAAGATGCCATCAAAGGAAGCAGAGTTTCCGTCTGAAAATTTACGGGCTGGTTTGAGATCTATGCATATAAACAGCAAGCTAGGCGGAAAAAAACCGATCATTTGCCTAAAGCAGGTTTTTGTGAACGAGGCTCCACAATCTTTTGTAGCAATATGCTTCAACTGAGTACACAAAAAGATTAAAACCAAACTCTTTTTCAGGATTGATGTGAATAGATTTGGGTATAGAGGTTAGAATTCTAGAGATGTGTGTCAACAGAACAGAGTATAGACGAAGGTCAAAACTTCAACATACCGGTTTTCTTAGTTTTGGTAGGTTTTCACTTTCAGGTTATGTTCAGCAGTATAGTGCATAGTGATCATTGCTTGTAAATAAAACTCATTTGTATATGAGTTGTTGTTGCGCTCTCTCTCTCTCTCTCACACACACACACTAACCACTTGACTTAGGCGTCTGTGCTAACAACTAACCACTAACATTTGTTGTTCAAAAAAACACACACAATCATGCTTTGGTTCAAAAATCAAAATGGATGTTCTGTGATACGCTTTCCATTAGCAAGATCTGATAATAACATGACAAAGCAAAATATTTGCAAAATTAAAATTTTATTATTTGACTCAAGTCCTTACGAGCGAGACAGTGTACCTATAATGGATATTGTGTGATTGGTTTCTTAAAAAAATAAAAATTTAACTAACAAGGACAACAGTTTCATTTAAATACGATATCAGGATATTAATAAGGTTAGACCTTTCGACAAAAAATAAGGCTTATTGTGATTGGTTTTATAAAAGTTTAACTAACAAGTATAACGGTTCCATTTATATATGATATCAGGAAACTAACAAGGTTAGACCAACGATTAAAAAGACTTCCTTCTAAGATTTCATCTTCATCCCCATGCCCAAAGGCATAAAATGATTCGGAAACATTTTGGAACACTTATAAGAAAAGGGCAAATAGTAACAACCAGCTTTCACCTTTTTTCTGCATTGGGTGATCAAATTTTATTTTGTCATTTAGGTCTAAGCTTAAGAGTCTAACATTTGCGTACTGAACTTTTATTTGCCACAGGTCATTGAACTTTTAAAATCCTAAGTATTTCTCACTTAGCCCCTTATGTATTCATAATATATAGAGTTAATTGCATGGATTGTCCTTTAACTATCCCCAAATTGCAGTTATCGTCCTTTTTTCGAAAACGTTACAAATTGGGTCCTTTATGTACCGAAAAGTTGCATTTAAGGTCCTTTCTAACAGAATCCGTTAAGTGTCTCTGTTAAGTCAGGGGCAATTTCGTCTTTTTAAGGGTAAAGGACCTTTTTTGCAATTTTTCTTATTATTTGCATTTTTATTATGTTTATTGGTATTTAATATGATTTTTTAATCAAATTTATTTATAATTATGAGTTAAGATGTTTTACTTAATTATTTATGAATATATATTAAAACATATTGAAAGTATTATTCAGACATTCAAGATGTTCATAATCGTTCTTCATTGTTCTTCAGGAACCACCATCGGCCACCACCATCGAACGCCGATCACTACCGTCGAACATATGTGATACTGCCACCGGCCACCACCGTCGAACCAAGAAACAAGAAGCAATTCACAAGTATGGGAACCGAGAAAGGGTAAGAATAGGATCCATAAAGACGGTGAGTCGGTGAGCAGTAGCATCAGGTCTGAACCATATCCGAATGACTCCAGCAGCACCGATGAAAATCTGGAGGGCAACAAATCCAAATCCAGAGTTAAGAGGGGCTTCCAAAAGTTTGGTTCCCTGTTTCATAGAAGCCCGAAAGCAGAGGATGATAAAACAAGAAGCAATTCCCATTCAAGAAATCCAAACCAGATTTAAAAAATGAGGGTTTGAGAAAATCTCATAATCAAAACCATACCCAGATTCAAGAACACATAATGAAGGTTCCGATTTCAAGAACACAAAACAAAAGTAGTGAAAACCCTAACCTTATTCAAGAACCCTAAACGAAACGATGGCCAGATTCAAGAACACCGGCGGCGGCGGAGCAGACAAGGGAGGTGGCGGCGGCGGAGAGCACATAAGGAAGGGGGAGGTGACGGCTTGGCTTCACAGGCGGTGACCCCTTCCTAGTTCCTTCTCCTTCCTCCCTTTCCACAGGTACAGACGAAAAAACATTCGATCTTACCTGCAAAATTTCTTCACAAAATGCCGCCATTACAAGAAGATTCCTTTCCTTCAACGCCGGGGAAGATTAAAATGCATCAAACCATCGTCAATCGGTCGTTTCACCGCTGTTTCGCCTCCACCAGCACCATGTTTCTTTGGGCTTTATTTCTAATTGCTTTAACCGCCTCGTATCTAAGCTTCCAGAGCTTCTTATTTTCCGGTAGCCGGTACCTACGCAACACAACTCACGTCGGCGTCGGCCGGATCCACAGGGAGAAACAAATCCGCTCATCTGCTCAGATCCGTCGCCAAAACGGCATATGTCAACCCGTTTCTTACCGTATCAAACCCAAAGAGGACGAAATGGAGGTAGAGAGGAGGAAGATTGAGGCTGAGAATCGGATAATGAGGAGGGTTTTTAGGGTCGACGAACAGAAGGTTCCTTTTCCGACTTTGATTAAGGTGGAGCAGTCCCAGAACAGTAAAGCTGTGTTCCAGAACTTCATTTAAGGAAGGAAAGAAATGGAAATGGGAGGAAATCTGTAAAAATTTGTGTTCCATAAAACTTGTTGGGAAGGAAAAAGATGGAAATATGTTTGATTCTTACTCACATTGTTTCCTTCCAAAATTGGGAAGAAAAGGAAGGAAACCAATTTCAAGCCATTCTTCTCTCTTCTTTTCCTTTCTATCCTTTGCTTTCCCCCAAATGGAACACACCGTAAAGGGCAAAAGGTTCTTCATGATATATTTGATATCCATAATAATAATAATAATAATAATAATAATAATAATAATGGAAATAATAATATTAAGGCAAAAAATAAGAAAAAATTGCAAAAAAGGTCCTTTATACTTGAAAAGACGAAAATGCCCCTGACTTAACGGAACCACTTAACGGATTCTGTTAGAAAGGACCTTAAATGCAACTTTTCGGTACATAAAGGACCCAATTTGCAACGTTTTCGAAAAAAGGACGATAACTGCAATTTGAGGATAGTTAAAGGACCATCTATGCAATTAACTCTAATATATATATTAAAGTTCAGTGACCTAATTGAAAAAAGTTTAGTCCTCAAATAGTTTTAAAAATTTTAGGAGACAAAATAAACGTTGGTTAGTAAAATAGGAAACAAATGAAAGTTGGTTGTTATATGCTGCTGTTTGCCCTTCGAGAAAACAATAAACTCAAGCGACCTGCCACTAATGGTAGTAGAACTTTCTAAAATAGACCAATGTGGTGCGAGCCCTAAGCATTTTGTGTTTGCATATTAATAATTTGAAACTTAATATTTCCATTCTATTCAAACACACAAAACTGTTGGTCACAAAGATGCCGAGTCTGGTTCCGTAATATGTACTGTAAGAAGGAATATGGTGACGGGGTTACCAACAATATCGATACATACCTATTAGTATCATCATGGTTCACCAACTAGCCAGACCGACACGTATCATTTATCTTGGTCCATGGGCTGAGAAGGAACTCTGCTGAGAAGCCATACGAGAGTTGCACCAACAAGAGCACCAGACAGATGGGCTATGTGATTAACATTCTGTAGAGCATTGCTACTGCTTGAAAAACTTGTTGAAGCTTGGGCTGCTTCCATTACCTGCTATGGCCATCATCATCATCAGCATCATCATCATCATCATCATCATCATTATATATTTTCAAGTCATAGGACCTTAAAGAGATACCATAATATTCATGGCCTCTTGGGGGAGGGAGTATTAGTTGTGTCAAATGTTGATTTAGAATTAAAATCTTGAGGGAAAAGGACAGTGAAATTCAGCAAATTTCACCTCAAAATCTGTTTGTCCTTCAAACCAAAAAAGAACAATAAAGAACAACAATGTTTCCTTTTCTTGGGAAGATCCAATTGCTGCAAATTTATCTATTTGTCCATTAAAAATCATCAGTTGATATTTGTATGATTGTCTCGCTCCACAACTCTTCCCAACTTTGTCTTATTTATTAAAGGGTAGTAGGCTTTAATGCCCCCCCCCCCCCCCCCCCCCCCCCCGCGCGAGGGAGGGTCCTTTGATAATAACAAAATTTCCCCTGTTTATGAAGTTCTCAAATTTACAAACGGTCATCATTACAAAAATTGATGATTCAGATTTTGGTATTATTGTTTATTGTCATGAGTCTCATGATTCAATATTTCAATGGTACTTTAGACATTAAACCATGTTTCTAAATTTTTTGGGACAAAGAGAGTATGAAGATTTACAAAAAAAATATTACTTACCCTTTCAATAACAAATTGGCCCAGGATAAGTACTTCAAGGATCTTTCTCCAGTCGAAAGAGAGCTGCAAGAAAAAGCAAATTAATAAGAATTAAATATAAATAAATCACATGCCTGGATTTCTAGTGAATCTTTCAGAGAAAGAATTGTCATGTACCTTTACAAGGACACTAATCGCAAAGAGACCAAATACCGCACCAGAGGCACCCATGGAGACTGCATTTCTTGGGAGTATAAGCCATGAAACGAGATTTGCTCCAGCACCTGTTAGGATATAAGAGAGCCAAAGTCCGAAATTCCCTTCCTCTTCTTCAACAAGCTTTCCTGTTGGCCAACAGTTCAAAAAGTGGCGTTGTAAAACTTACTGTCACTAATTAGATCTTTGCTTGTCTAGGGGAGAAAGTTGTCTTACCGAATATATATAAGAAGAAAAGGTTGCTAGAGAGATGATTCCTGTAGAACATATTAATACGTCTAATAAGTAAACTTGAGTTTTTGGATCAAAGAACATGATCTTTCAATTTGGAAATATGATAGCCAGGACTATCATCATTGTGGATTTACGGCATACTTCTCAATAGACATTGTCGGTTGTAACAACTTATAAATTCAAACCACCCTTATATAGCAGAGGTCTCACCAATTCGCATGGCAGAAGGTTGAAGTCACAAACTGGTACCAAACAGGAAAATTGTGGTATAAATACAAAGCTTTAATCTCACGAACCTGTATAAAACATCAAATTTATCATGTAAGTTTACAAATTAAATACCGACAATACTTGTCCACCTTTTGTTCAGTTATTCCTTTCTTTCTGTTTGGCGAGACTAGCTTAAGTTTGCACCAATTTTATTTCTCTGTGACGACAACTTATGGATTTTCACATATGTTTTCACATCTTTCTTTCCCTTTAAGATCCATATGGTCCACACGTAAGTCTATAGTTTAAATGCCATGTATCAATGAGCATCACAATAAGAAAATAATTTGAACCTGAAATATGTGATCTGCTACATATATTCCAATATTAAGTAGTAAAATCCAAAATATTCCATTCACTCGCTTCTCTGGCTTCCTCTTTTCTCCCCGTTTTTCAAGCTCCAGATGTGATATCATATCTAAAATTATAACATAAACTGCTCAATTTATTTTGCTGTATGAACGACAATTAAACATCATTATTACAACAGAGTGGAATACTCGATAAAATCATGACTTGAAAATTATCATACCATTACAAGAATTGTATTGATGCTACTATAATGATATCCCCAATTTAAAGTAAAGATTTGAAATTTTAATCAGCACATTTTAAACCATGCTTGAATGTATCAAGGAATCTGATTCTGAACTTATACATCCCATGAACCTGATTGAATTGTGAATTCATCACCTCTAAACGCAAGTGTTTCAAGACTTGAGAGGCCCACCGAGAGAAGGATATGTAACAATACAGTCTTGGATGCATTTGTGACATTCAGTATAGGAAAATCAGTACAATATAAATCTTGGTCGTGTTTGTTGCAAAATTAGGTGAAAAAAAATGTGAAAAAGGTGTGATTTTCCATCTTTGAAATGTCACAACACTCCACTGTTAATAATTATAATCCTTACCTTGCAAGAATATTAGTTATTTCCTAATCGCTGATTAAGGGCAACATATGCACTAAATCATTTGGTAGTGTGATTATCTTATATCAGTATATGTCTTTCAGTATCTTACCTTTCAGTTGGTAGTAACGTCCATAGAAGGTTCACACATTCTCTACCCTCTTTTAATTGTTTTAATTTTCACATTTTGCTATTCAAGTTTCAATTCAACTTGCGAGTCTTCATTCTCGCAACAAGCAATGTCAAGTATTTCTAGTTATTTTATAGTTTAGAAAGGTTTTATCAAATTTCTAAATCTAAATTAATTCAGTTCTATGTACTTGTTACTAGAATTAATCAAACATCAAATTAAGGACAGTTTATTTCCTTTCCCCTCTACACACAAGACCCAACTAAAGAGACAAGAAAGTTCTAATGGTAATGGTCAATGTAACAAAATGAGGGATAAACATTTGAGATATCTGACACGTACACACCTGAAAAGAGGAACTGATTCTATAGTTAAGGGCACATGAGTTTGTTATAGACATGAAATAACACTTCTTGTTAGCCACATGTCTCTCTCAGTTCATTTTGGGAATTTCTGTTGGATAAATACAGGGTTAGCAGTAACATTGGTTGAGTATAAATAAATGTAACTCAAGGAGAAAAATATGTCAATTAATGAGTAAAGGAATATGCTACTTCTCTGAATCTATCTTCTTCTCTGTTCTCAGTTTTTGTTTAACAAAATTCATGGGTTATTCTACGAATTGAATCATCATTACTTAAACTTATCATACAATGTTTCAACCACCAGTTACATGGTCTTGAATCGATCATCTTTTCCATGAATCGTCTCAATATCAATGTAAGAAGTGTTATTTCATTCCACAAAAGAAATATACCCTTGACTATGGAGGTCAAAAGTTTACTTCAGAATTGTAATGAATTTCAGCCTACCAATAATAAACTGGTATGTTAATAGTTACCCGCAAAAATGTAACAGTGTTTCATTGGTGATCACTAATGAGAGCAAAACCAAATCTTTAAATTCAAGTAAGGTAGACAAGGTGTTTGATGAAACTCCTCAATGAGAACAAAGTCAATCAACGAGAATACTTGGGTCTGATTTCACTATATAAATAAACAAGAAACTGACCGAATTCAAGTTCTAACCCTCAATCACGTTATAATCCTTACTCAATCGTTGAAAATTAAGCTACAAATGTAAGAAGGTTTGTATTACGAAACAAAGAATTACCAGAATCTTTCATCTTGCATAGCAGACGAGATTGAGGAATCCGATGAAGGAAAAGGGGGCGGTTGAATCTGCTGAAACTTCGACAAACAGATTGAGGATCATGATTGAATTTGAAGGTTTGATGATGAAGTATCATAGGCATAACTTTACATGATGAAGATGAAGATGAAGATAAGGGTTTGGTGAAAAGCTGGTTATGAAAAACTCTCAACTCCGCCATTGTTGTCAGTTTAGTGTAGCAAGGAAAAGATGTTAAACCCTCCTCCGGCCAAGTGTGCTTCCAAACCCAGACCAGCCAAAAGGCTGGAATCCGATGGTAGTTTTGTGTCACGGAGACGTTTGTTCGTAGAAAAAGGAAAGATATTTGTCGAAAGATAAAAAGAAGTTAGAAACGAATAAGATAGCATTAAATTTCATTTCTTTTTACTAGTTTATTACCCGTGAATATTTTTAATATATATAATACATGATAAATGAAAAGGTAAATGTAAAATATTATTTTTTTTAACAAAAGTATATAAGAATGATATTATTATCCTATTATGACCTATTAATTTTATACAAGTCTAAATATATATAAATAATAATTAATTTCTTATATTTTTTAAACTTTTATTATATTATATGATAATTAATAAGTTAGTAGAGTATTAGATTTTGTTTGATTTGATTTTAATTTAAAAGTATGTTATATTAGATTTGGATAAATATAATTTAAATTTTTTTATTATTTTTAAAACCTATAAATGTCACGTGTCGATTCATAGTGATGACACGTGGTTTCACAAGAATAAGTATACATACTCTGTCATTATTATATTTATAGATTGGAAAATCAAATTTTAAAAACAAATTAAATGCCAAATTGTAAGGTACACGTGGCAATCTCAGGTGAAGCCAAGTGGCGCTCTATCTAGGTGTCATGTGGCATCTAGTTACTCTTATAATAGAATTGATAGATAGGGTTAATATTGAAGATACCTCATAAACTTTCTTTAGTTTTTTTATTAAGTCCCTAAACTTTTTTCTGATTATTTAAGTCCCTTAACTATTTTTGTTTTATTCAAAAAACCTACTATCTTTACATGTTTTAGCGATTAACTCCCTAAATTTTTTGTTTTGTTGGTTATGTTTTACCTACTCATCCGGTAGTCGGTCAAAAATATATACTTTTGAATAATACAAAATAAGTTTAGGGACTTAAACAATCGAAAAAAAAATTTAGGGACTTAATCGTGAAAATAATAAAAGTTTACAGGGTTTTTTCAATATTAAAGTGAGATAACATGGACCTGCTGTATGGTGGATAAGTAAGATAAGATAGGATGAAGTTAGTATTTAGTGGGATGTGTGTGGTTAAATAATGTAGGATAACATGGGTTGACAGGGTAAGATAGGATTGGAATGGGTGGATGAGTGGATGGTGCATGGTTTGGTAGGGTAGAATACGTAGGTAAGAAAGGATAAGAGGATGATAAGATAGGGTAAGATAGGGCGGGTTACGTAGGTGAAGATAGGATTGGGGTGGGTGGGGTTTGGTTAGGTACGGTAGGGTAGGGTCGGTGAGGTAGGGTTGGTTGGGTGGGTGGGTGGGATGAAGTAGGATCGGTAGTTTCAACATGAAAAACGTATTATAAAAATGAAATATCAACTTTTGTCTACTAGATAATGAAATGAATTCCGATGATATCAAAACGAAATTTTTTTAATCCAACCAAACATACAAAGAAATGAACTTAAAAACTAACAGAATAATTTACTTTTTATTTTATTTAGGTTATCAAATCAGATGAGTATGTTTGACAACTAAATATGTATGCTTTATTATTTCATTTGAGGATTATAGTTTAATGTTAAATGTAAAATTGATAGCTATTGAGATGATTAATGTTTAATTAACTAGTTTAGTGAGGACCGTGCGTTGCAACGGTGTGTAAAATTATATTTCTTGATTAATAAAATCATAATAAAAATTAAAAGGATAAAAGAATAATATAATGATATAGGAATTTCTATCAAACTAAAATCTTCATAAACGTTCACTTATAAAATTGTTAGAAAGCTATAAAAATCTAATTAAACTAAACAGGGCAATAAGTGAAAAGTCAATATTATATTTTTGTTCCATATCTTCGTCGAACACGAACGACATCCCCTACCGTTGCATTATATTAATAGGTCATTGTTTGGTTTGTTCTACGATTTACGTTTTTTGTTAGGGTTTTCTTTATCTCACTTTAGATGGTAGCTCTTCCTTGTAATTTGTAAATGTTTGAATAATTGTTTGTTTCTTCTTCTAAACCTGGGTTTTGATGACGTTCTTGATTTAGAATTTGTAAATGTGTTGTGACGAATATTATTATATCGTTACGTTACATGACGTAACTAATTGGTTTAAAGTGTTTGGATTGCATTTATTAATAAGTGATTATTCGCGTTTAGAATAACTTTACGACACTTTTTCATAAGTTATAAAATGTAGCTTATTTGCTTAATAAGTGATTATTTGGTCATTTTACAAGTTATAAACGTAAATCCAAATACTTTAAAATTTTATATATGATAATTATGATAGCATATAAATTAAACCAAACACTAAATTTCTAACAACACTTTTTGTTACAACAATTATTTAATTGTTAGCTTCCAAAACACTGCAATTCTTTTTCAAACGAAAACCCAAATACCCTTAAGAAAAAGCAGTACATGTGGTTTTCTTTTGGAAAAAGACTCAAAGGATGATGCATTTTAGTGGTTCATGTTAGCAAAACCCTTCTATAAATAAACCTTTATTTGGATGGTGCATTTTAGTGGTTCATGTTAGTCAAACCCAGCTATCAATAGTTCAAAACGGTGCGTTTAGTTTTCATAAATGTATATAGGAAGAATTAAATGAAATTACTCCAGTATATAATTATAAATGCATACGCCAACGAGTCTAATTTCTATCAAGATATTTATTCAAGCCAACTTTTATTAAGTTACATCTACTTCATGAATTGAGTTCAAAACATAATAACGATCGAATGGTAAGTTTATATATAACTCAAGTTCTTATGGAATACTATGTAATGATGTATATGATTGAAAAATTGAATTTGTTTGATTTAACATAGTTTTTATACATGTCAACTTAATACAATACTTCCCAAGGTAAATGAAAATACAGCCTTGAAATATTTACAAGTTTCAAACACAACTACAAAAGAACATCAAATTAGAGGAAAAACACTGTTTTCTTCCAATGGGTCAATCAATCCAATCCGTTTGGGCCATGGCCCATTTTCGTTCATTTCTTAGTTTTAGATGTTTTAACACATTCATTTAGTTTATAAACTCATGTATAAAAAGGTTATAAATTTAAAAAATTAATTTTATTAATATTGTAGGATAATTTTTTAGAATATTTTATTAAATTTATAATATCTACTTACACAAGATAATATTTTTAAATATAAATATAATTCAAATTTGAGTTTTATATTAGATAAGATTTAGATTTGATTAGACATTTATATTATTTTTAACCATTTTGATAAAATCCAAATTAACCCACACAATTACACACATCAAAATCAAACCATCCAACGAATGTGAGAATTTGTTTTAATCTACATGAATTATCGATATAAACTAATTTTTATTTATTTATTAAGAAACGAAAATACTTTTTTGTTTACGCCAAAGGTCGCAAGGTTTATTGGGTCAACCCGACTAAACCCAAATCATATGACCCATGATCTAATTTATTCCGTTGTTAATAATTTTTTTAATTAGCTGTCAACCTATTTTAAGTTATTGTTAAATTCGTTTCAAGCCGTCCATTTTGCTTAGTAGAACACATGAAAGTCAAACCATCCATTGACACAAGGTTAATTATTAACATAATGGGTCAATGATAAAGATAACAACATTTTTTTATTGATAAAAAATAATATATTTTTATTTTGTTTCTGTATTATCTTACAAAAAAATTGTCAAAAAACATAACATAAAATACAAAATTTAATAATGATCATATCATTTTTACCAAGAAATGATATGAATTTCAAGTCGAGAAAGAGTCAAGAATATTGTTTTTTTGTTAATAAAGGATCATGAAATTCAAATTTTCTTTTTAATTGAACCAATTTCTATTTTCTTTTTTTTTTCTATCAAAATTAGATTTTATAATCTAGTATAAAGATTTTATGTTACATTTATTGTAAATTTTTCTATTTCATGTTACGTTTTTTTTTTTAATTTGTCCTGTTACTTTTACAATAATTTTAAAATGTTGTTTTTGGTAATAACAACATAGATCATTTTACTAGTGATAACAACACCGTTAATATTATCACATAAAATAAAAAAAGCATTACTATTATTAATAAATGTCATAATATTTTTTTCTATTAGTGATAAAAAGATAAAAGCATGTTGCTAATTTTGACAAATTAGTCCCAAATAATTACCCATAAACTAAAAACCAAATTAAAATTTTGTATTGACCAAGCTAAAGTCAACTTAGTCCCTATCAAGTATCAACACATTGTCTTGAAACAAAATGTAATTATGATTTTTGGGTTTATTTAATAAAAAATTATTGAATTAAAAATAGAATAAATGCTAATCCCTATACCACCTTAATTAATGCTAGTTTTTCCCAACTCTTCTAAAATCTAATAAAAATTTACAGATCTCATCTCCCTCTCTCTCTCTCTCTCTAGAGTGACCGGAGATGACAGAGAAGTCAATGGAAAACCGGTCACCGGTGCCGTTGTTGTACCGGAGGCACTCGAGTGGGGAGATCATGAACAATCTGGCGTCGGTGTCGAGTAGTCTCTTACCGGCTTTCGGAACCATTGTTGGTGGCGATTCACCTCCTCTGAGAATATATGTCATTGCACCTTATGATCGCCGGTACCGGTAAGCTTTATCTCCGGTTCTCCACTAAAAGCTATGATCTTTACATGTGAATTTGGAAGTTGTAACTTATGCATCAAAAGGTGTACGTATTGCATGGTATATATATAATTATTGTATATATCACAATTGAAAACCACTAAAACCATTTCACAAAAGTTGAAATCTTGAAATGTTTTTTGTCCTTTAGTTCAACTACAACATAGTAAATGAAGTCAAGGGAGATTTTTTTTTTTTTTGAACGGCAAGTTATCTTACTCATGCTCCT